>PVJH01038674.1:0-16876 GCA_004026705.1 Nesogale talazaci | reverse complement strand
TGTTCTGCAGGAACGAGATGAGACTTTCTGTTTCTGTAATGATTTCCAGACTGAAAACCAAAAGAAGCAGTTCAACTCTGTCCTAGAAGGTCATGATGCATCAGAATCAGCTTGATAGTGGTAGGTTTATATATGTGTGTGCAGATATCAAGATTTATATACACATATACGTAATATTTAAAACTCACCTCCATCAACTCATTGCTGACTCATAGCAACCCCTGTGGGTTTCTGAGACTGTAGGACTCTCAAAAGTTTATTAAAAAAATTGAACGATAGGATAATGGATTTTTCTATAAATTTTGAAGCCCTGTCATACCTATATACATGTGTGTGAGTGTGTGTGTGTAGCCTGATACTATTTTGTTTTTGTTTTTGTTTTTATTTTTCTGGGGGGCATCACTGCTCTCCAGTGGTGGGAGTAGAAGGCCCAGCCCCACTGCTGGAATTGAACCTCCATCCCAGTGGGCCACAGTCCCGCGCACAACCACTACGCCACCGGGGCTCAGCCCCTGATACTATTATATACTATGCTCAGATATTTTTCCAAATTAAACTTTAAGTTTTGGTGTGTGCCTCTTCTGTTTCTGGTGCCTTCTAGAACAATGATGATGTTCTGGAAATCATTCAAAAAGAGATGTATAAAGGCAGAATGGATAGATATTTGATGGGGCTTCAAAAAGTTCATGGGAAAACTCCATTATCTTTCCAGTCCATTTTTTCCCACAAACTTTTTGAAGCCTCTCCCCCCACCTTAAACAAGAAATTGAGTCACGGGGGAGGTGCAGCCTTATAAGGATGAGCAAGCTTGGTATCCCTATGATTTTCATCGGTTGTAGTGTAAGTGCCCAGGAACAGCAATATGTTCTCCCCCCAACTTATCCCCCAAACCATCCCTTAAAATTCTAAATGCCCTTTCCATCTCCTACCACCAACAGAGCCCTTAAATATTGTTGGTTCACCTGCTCGGCTTGGTGCCTAGCCCAGGCTCCTTCCACTCACCCCTACCAACAAAAGGCTGGGGGTGATTGATGCTGACAGTGACCTGCCACTGACCCAACCAACCTGGGTCCTGCTGCTGCCCATGAGGGCTTCAGAGGCCTCTGGGGCTGTTTGAAATGCGGACTCCCCTCCTGGAGGGGCTGCAGTCTCCTACCCCTGGGGAAGTGGAATCTGTGGTATGTACCCCACTGGGATCTCTCGAGATACACAAAGCCTATACAGATCCCAGATCCTGTGTGTCGGACTAAGTAGGTACAAGTTGTGAGACAGATGTGGGTTCAAAGCCTGACTCCTCCACCTACAATTTCTGTGTGCTTCTTGTCTCTGAACCTCAGGTGTCTTATGGTGATGGAGCAATAAACGCGCCCTCCCCCCCACCCTGAGAGTTGCTGGCAGGATTAAATTGGCAAGGACAATGGCCATGAATGGCTGCTACGATGTGGAAATAGAGTCATCACCCAATAAATAATAACCATGGTGAAGGAAAAGGCTGGTAAGAAGGTGACCACCCACGGGTTGTACACAAGGACCGGCTTCCACTACACCCCGTCCTCCTTCTTATGACTGTCCTCACCTCCTGGATCCAGAATCCCGAGCAGCTCCCTCATTCTACTTACACACACACACACACACCTGACTAGCCCCAGAGTTTGGTTTCACTTCCTTCCCATCCAGAACTTGCCTAGCCAGCCATGTGGGACCCTGGAGTCAACCCCCAGCTTCTCAGCCACAGATGGCATTTGCTGAAGGAGGTCACATCTTCTCCAGTAGAGCCAACCAAGACTCTCTCTCCCGACAAAAGAACCTGGTCTCCCTAAAGCACAGAGCACTCCGCGTGCCAAGATTTGGAAACCATTGACATTTGCCTAGTCCACCAAAACTCTCTTATCAGCGAATGTGGAGGCCCAGCTGAAAGGTCTCACGCTCTCTGTACCACGTGACTCAGGGAGACCACCGTTTTGAAGGGCACAGTGGACCAAAAGAATGTACCCATGGAGCTTGCTCCTGCCATTTTAAACAGATTTCAGTGACCGGGGAGTCATGAGCAGCAGTCATCGGGAGGGGTGATTGCCAAGAGGTCTGGAGCTGATGAAAGGATAGTGCCCATAGAGGCGCCTAGTCCCTGTCCCAGGAAGCTGCTAAGAAGGAGGAGAAACAAGCCAGCACCCTCTCCCCAGAGGCTTCTCAGGGGTCAAAACCCTACTGAGACCAGGGAGTGGGTGGCCAGAGGAAGTGGAAAGTCAGAAAGGTGTTTGCCTGTGACAGGTACACAGAAACCAGTCTGCCTGTGCTCTTTCTTGTAAAAGAATGAGGTGCCAAGGTGAGCACCTCGGAAAAGAGAAATGTTTATTGCTGGCCTAAGATAACCCTGCTTAAAGATTCCAGCAGGCACCACTGAAAAAAACAGGCCACCTTGGAAAGGCAGCGATGGGAGAAGATATAGATATATATATATATATATATATATATATATATATATATATATACACACTTGATTCCAGGAAACTCAGGGGAGACAAAGAGAATTTCCCTCGAGAGCAGCCCATCCACTTCACTGCCTTTTGTCTCTCCCTTCTGACATCCCAGAACTTTCCAAGTAAAGGAAAGAAGGGGGTGTGATGGGAGAGTGGGGCATCTTGGGGGCAGGGAGTTTTAGGAACTGAGTGGTCTATAGAGAAGAGCATCAGAGGGTTCATCTCTTCTGCACCCCACCCCACTCCCTGCCCGCCTGCCACTTGAGCAAACCGAACTGAGGGAGAAGGAAGAAAGCGGGAGGGGTGGGGGGCTTTCCAAGTTGAATGAGTCGCTGAGTTCAATTACAGGGGCCTGCGAGGGATGATTAACAGCCCTCATGGTTTTCTGCTTCACAGCCATTACTCACTCCAAACCTAGGGCGTCTCGCTTACATAGCCCGGTGCAGGCCGGCCATTTTTTCCATTGACTGAAAACGCATTCTGACTGAAAACAAACTTTGCATCCCCGAGGCTTGGCAGGCCCCGGGTCCTTCTCCATATTTAATCAACGGGAAGCTAAACACTTTCAATCTGTGATGACTCATTTGGACGGGGTCTCGGGGCCTTTGCTTGGTGCCAGATATAATAACTCTCCTCTCTCTTTTCTAAGGCCTATTTTATAATTTTGCTGTTTTTCAATGTCAAGCCCATCTTTTGAAGAATTTTTATTGGATTTCCTGCTAGACTTCAACGAGGATTTTTCTTTCTTTGGCAGAAATATCAAGCAGAACAGGGGAAAAACTCAATCATCATCTTGGAGAATGGGAATGGTCAGGGGTGGGGTGGGGGAGTCCTTTGTCTGTTTGCACACAAACAGCTTTACAGGAGGCAGGAGTCCCGGTTGCTAGCATTGGGGTCCCCCTAGCTTCTGATCCAAGGTGGGGGATAGATAAAAGCAAGATAGAAACTTTAAGGAGAGAGGGGAAGTTGAAAGGAGATGGGGAAAAGTGAAGCATGAGAGTTCATGGAGAGTTTATGTGGAGTAAGTTTCCAATCAAGGTCTAAGACACCAGTCATGGCTCTGCCATACATGGAGGCGTACCCAAGTCATAGCGTGCTGAGAGACAAGGAGGCAGTGCCCACTCAGAAGAGCTGGCAGGCTCCTATCCTAAGGCACAAACCCCCCTGAGCCAATGAACCCCCAGGAATGGGCAGGAAGGCTCATCCCCCAGGCATCTCTCACCAGCCATAGGCATCATCTCTGAAGCCAAGGTCTGTTTAAGGCAAAGTTCAGCTCTCGCGCTTTTCTTACAGAAACTATTCCCCAAAGGAAGCATCTCGAACAGAAAGGCAGCTTTTGTTTGCCTTTTCTTCTTTTCCCAGAGCCAGGCTTTAGAATATACCAGGATATTCCATCTTCCTTGACTCTGCTCTCATTTCGCTTTTTGTATTGTTTTCTAAAAGCTGTTGGTGCCTTTTTCTTTTCTTTCTTTTTTCCTTGTCAATAGGGGTGCAGAGTCTCCCCCGAGGATTATCCAGAGATTAAAAGTACTTCCTTTATCCAATGGCGAGAGAGCAAGGGAGGGCGTGTCTGGATGAATGCTACTTTTTATGTTAAGATGCTACCCACCCACACTTCATACCTACCAGGACTAGCGCCTGGGAGAAAGAGGAGGCTTTCAGTTCCCATAAAGAACTATTGTCTCGGAAACCCACAGAAACAGTTCTGCCAGTCCTAAAGGGACGCCAGGAGTCAGAATCCACTCAACAACAGTGAGTGAGTGAGTGAGTGAGTGAGTGAGTGAGTGAGTGAGTGAGTGAGTGGCTTCACAATGAACAAAACATTTTCACATACCATATCATGGCTTTATGATATGGATATGGAATGAGGGTTATCATTGCTGGTACCAGATAGATCTTGACTGAAAGGAGACGATACCAGAAATATCTTTGTCTGTGACTATGCAAAGGCATTTGACTGTGTGAATCACAAAAGAATATGGATAATACTGTACACAATTGGAATTCCATCACACTTAATGAAGCTTAGGAGGAAACTGCATGGAGACAAAGAAACACTCTTATTAACAGAACAAGGAGATACTGTATGATTTTTAGCCAGGAAAGGTGTGTATCAGAGTTGTATCCTTTCTCCATAACTTCCCCCCCCCCCTGGCCCGTGAGCTGTATAGGATGCTATTTTTTTGTTTGTTTGCTTTCTGTTTTATTTGTATTGTTGAGAATATAACAGCAAAATTTACATGCAGCCAACAGTTTTTACCCATCCGGTTTAGTGACATTGATCACTTTCTTCAGGTTGTAAAACTAACCTTCCCTTCTGAGTTGTGCCTCCCTCATTGACATAAATGGAGGCTCCTAGGTCATCTTTCTAGTTGCTGTTGTCGCTTCGATGCCCACCTTGCTGTTACAGTTGTTTTGGGGGCTGCTGAGTGGGTCTCAACTCACAGTGGCCCCGTGTATGACAGGGCAAACCCTGCCCGCCCCTGCAGCCTCCTGACCAGTGTCCTGCTTGCAGCCATTGTCGAAGATATCTCATCCAAAGCTTTCCTCTTTTTTTATTGACCCTTGACCTTACCAAGCATGATGTCCTTTTCCAGAACCTGGTCTCTCCTGACAAACTGCCCACAGTATGTCAGAGCAAGTCTCCCATCATCACTGGTAAGAAGCACTCAGGCGACACGCTTTCCAAGACAGAGTTGTGGGTTCTTCTGATGATCCCTGGTACTTTGAGTATTCTTCACCAGCCCCGTAGTCCAAACATATCAATTCTTCTCTGGTATTCCTGATGCAATAACCAGTTTTCACAGACATAGGGGGCTCCTGGAAAGGCCATGGCTTGGGTCAAACATACCTTCATTCTCAAAGTGACAACTCTGCTCTTTAACAGTTTCAAGAGCCTTTGTGCAGAGTCTCCAGCACAATACATCATTTGACTTCTTGACTGCTCCTTCTGTGAGTTTTGGACATCAAAGGAAAATGAAATCCCTGTAAATTTCAATCTTTCCTTCCTTTTCTTTCTTTTGGTACAGTTGTGAAGATTTGGGTTTTCTTTGCATTGAGTTGCAATCTATAGTGAAGGCTGTCATCCTTGGTCTTCTTCAGCAAGTGCTTCAAGTCCTCTTCCCCACCAGCAAACGACATTCTGTCATCTAGACACCACAAGTTGTCAGTCGCTCTGCCCTAATTCTAATGCTGGGTTCTTCTTCCTCTAATCCAGCTTCTCGAATTATTTACTCAGCATAAAAATCAAACAAGTATGGAGAAAGACTATAAGTCTGATACACACCTTTCCTGGCTAAAAATCATACAGTATCTCCTTGTTCTGTTCATAAGAGTGATTCTTTGTCTCCATACAGTTCCCTCCTACGCCTCCTTAAGTGTGATGGAATTCTGATTGTGTACAATATTATCCATCTTCTTTTGTGATTCACACAGTCAAACACCTTTGCACAGTCACAGACAAAGATATTTCTGGTATTGTCTGCTTTCAATCAAGATCTATCTGGCATGAGCAAAGATAACTCTCATTCCATATCCTCTTCTGAATCTGGCCTGAATTTCTGACAGCTCCTTGTCAATGTACTCCTGTAGTACCTTTTTAATTATCTTTGGCAAAAATCTATTTACATGCCATAGTAGTGACATTGTTCGATAATCTTGGTTGGAATGGGCACAGATATGAATATCTTCCCATCAATTGTCCAAGTAGCTGTACGCCATGTTTTAAAAATCAGAAAACGTGTGACTTCCTAAGTTGGCTTGGTCTTAGCTACTGGAGCATCTTGGCTTCTCCTGCAAAGTCACCCACCTCAAGCCTGCCCCAACCTGTCCAGACACCCCAGCCAACCCTCACCTGCTTAGCTGTAACCTTCCTAGGGACAGGGGAGCCTTCCCAGACATCCGCCCACCCTGACCTCTGTCACATTCTACTCAGACATCTTGGTGGCAGGGAAGTGTTCCCATGCCCTTGAACACACAACCCTATTCCTGCTCTTCCATGAAGTGATAGAGAAGGGTTCTTGCAATTCTGGCTGCCTGCCACTCTCTGTCTGCCACCTTACCCAACTGGCAAACTGGGAAGAGTACCCCCCATGCTATTGGACCAAGGACAGGCAGTGACTAGTACACACTCAGACCTATTTTTGGTGTCTTGTAAACCCAGAAAATAGTACTGCTAGCTCTTCCTGCTCACTGCTGTCCCTCTGGACCCAGAGGCAGGAGGGGAGTACTATCATACCAGGAGAGAGACCAGCCCACTCATGTAACGTATCAAAGCAAAACAAAAATTAGGATTAAGCCAACAAACATATACTCTATCTCTTTCCCCCCAAAATATCACCTAAATGCCTCGGAGACAGCAGACAATATGAATTATGCAGAGAAATAAGGCAAGATGGATTACGCAAGTGAACAAAATAAAGAGATCGAATATCTCTCTGAGGAAGAAAGGGCGCTAGAACAATCTAATAAGGAATCCAAAAGACTTATATGTGAGATCCTCATGGAGATGCTTAAAATACAGAAAAAAATGTAGGATATCTTAAAAAAATACAAGGACAAAGTAAACAGACCATTTGAACTCTTGCAGAACAGCAACTAGAAAGACAGAAGATTGGCAATAAAATATGAGAAATAGATTATTCAGTGGAAGAACACATGCAGGATTTAATCAAAGAAAACATCAAAGAGCTAAAACAAATCCCTTGATAATAACTTGTTTGAGGAACAATCTGGAAAAAGGAATGAAGAAAAATAAAGGAAGACTCAGCTCTGTGAGTCACCATCAAGAGGAATCATGTATGACTGAAATTCCAGAACAGGAAGAGACAAGAAAAAGCACAGAACTACCACATACAAAGGGACACCAATAAAACTAAGCTCTAATTTCTCAGCAGAAACAATACAGTCAAAAATGCAGTGGGGTGGCATATATAAACTCCTGAAGGAAATCAATTGCCTACTATGAATCATATACCCAGGAAATAGGTCTTTAAAAAAACAACAGGAAATCTAGGACATTCCCAGACAATAAAAGTGAAGATAATTTGATTTTTTAAAAAATAGGCTAAACTTACTAGGAATATAAAAGGGAAGCCTTGGGATAGAGAACTGGCATTCAACAACAACCTGAATAAATATACAAGTCAAAAAGATACAGATATCTAACTATATAAGGACTTTTCAAAAGTAAAATAAAGATTAAAAACTGAATACAAGGGTTGAGAAGAAGTAAGCTCTAAACAATGACAACTTCAAAACAGAAACAGCGATTAAAGAATGCAGTTTCAGAACTTCCATATGAGAAGGAAGTCAGTGTGATTCCAAGACATAACAAACTGTTTCAACGTTAAGATGATTAATGTAAACTTTAGGGAAACCACAAAGAAAAATAATAAATCTTCTCACCCATATAAAGAGAGAGAAACCAAAAAGACTTCTAAATACAAAAGTAACAACAATGATTAGCCGGAAAAAGAAATTCATATACAAAAAAGTACTCAGCGCAGTAAAGTAAGAGGAACAAAGAAACTGTTAACATGACTAAAAAAGTAAAACAAAGTGCCAATTAATCCATCTCTTTCAATAATGACCCCCGAAGGTAAAAGGACTAAATGCATCAGTCAAAAGACAGAGTGGAATAATGAATACTTTTTTCAATGATCTATCAATATGTTGTCTACAAGAGAGATACCTTAGATGCAAAGTGTTGAAAAGTTAAAAATCAAAGAACAGAAAAGGCATATCAACTGAACAGTATCCAAAAGAGAGCAAGAATAGCAATATCAATTTTAGATTAAAAATGACATTATGTCAAAATCCTTTATGAGAGGCAGAAAAAGGACATGATATCGTGATTAAAGAATGGGTCTACCAAGAACATAATAAGAAACAAAATAAATATCTTTGTACCTAGTGATAGAACTCCAAAATATATAAAACTCTAACAGAATTGAAAAGAGAAGAAGACAGGTCTATAATAATAGTTTTTTTTTTAATCCTTAAAGCACTACACTTGAAGACAAACAGGTCAAACAGGAAGGAACGCCATAAAAGTACAGAGGCTCCAAATAACAAAATAAAGCAACTCGACCTCATCAACGTAGACAGAACATTTCACCCAACAGCAGCACATTCTTCTCCAAGGGACCATTTCCCAGACTAGGACATATGTTAGGCCACAAAATAGGCTCAATAAATATAAAAACATATACAAATTATCTTCTCTGATCATAACACTATAAGATGAAGATCCAATAACAGAATGAATTTGACAAAAAAATTAAATGCATGGAAACTAAATAACATCTTACCTATTAATTGCCTCTCTCTCTCTCTCTCTCTCTCTCTCTCTCTCTCTCTCTGTCTCTCTGCTTTGTTGGCAAATCACATGGCTGAGACCTGCCAGTCTTATAAGGTGTTCACCACCATTGGGTCCACAAGTCTCTGTACCCACCAGCCTGTGATCCTCCTCCATTCTCCATCATTGCATGTAGTTGCCTGACTCGGAAGCAGGACTGATGGACTTGATTTGGACGAGGCTGGAATATTTTCTTAACATTCAATTACTCCTTGATATAAAGCTCTTTCTTACATGAGTATCACTGGATTTGTTTCTCTAATCCGCCTGGGCTAACACAGGACACTATCAAGATTATTACCTCCTCCCGAATTGATGCAAATGGCCACTTCAGACTTCATCTTCAAAATCTTCAACATTTTGTAGGCTGCTGGTTTCTTTGGAGCATTGTTCCTGGAAGCTTTTCATAAAGCATCAGTGATTTTACCATTCTTCCACCCAAGTTTCACCATAAATATGTTGGGTTTTTTTTTTCACTTCAACTTTAGCAAAATTCATGTTGCTCTAAGAGGGGTTCATTTCAAAGTGAAGCCTTCTTCTTCTTATCAGCTCAACCTAGAACCGGCTCACACATATCATAACAAGTTCTTTTCATAATATAAATTTTACATGAACACTTTGAAGACTCCTTCATATTATATAAGATCAGTATTTCAAAAAGTCTAGAGAAGGTGTTCACACTGAAATCAATGTATTTTGGTGTTTACCTGGGAAGAAAGGAGGAGTGGAAAATCACTAGATATTAGAAGCATGTTAACTTTGGTAAAGGGAAAGACAGTGCACACAGTGCGGGAACTCAACACAGCAAGACCAAGGCAAAGGCAGACAGTGAGAGGTACACAAAAATAAAGGGCAACATGACACATACCTTTCTACAATACTGATAGTCAAACATCATTTATTAGTTAATACATATGTATCTATATGTCCTTCAAATATATGCATGTGTATAATAGAGCACACAAGAGACTCGACCAAGAAAGTTTATTACTCACTAAATACATACTTCAAGAAATGGGACACCAGGCTTGAAGTATAGAAACCATAATGTTTAGTGATGGGCATCTCACTCAACTGGCCTAATATAGTCCATAAAGACAATATTCTGCACTGTACTTTGGCAAGAATGAGGAATGTTTTAAAAACCTACTTTTAACAGTTCTTTTTTTTTTTTGGGGGGGGTGGACATTACTGTCCTCTGGTGGTAGTGGGAGCTACCCAGCCTTGCTCCTAGAGAACTGCTGCTGGATTTGAACCGCCAAGCCCGTGGGCCGCAGTCCCTCATCAACCACTACACCACCGGGGCTCAACCCGATGTTTTAAAAGCTTACTAGCAGAGAAGATACCATTCTTGGTCTCTTCCCATCTAGAGCAAAGAAGGGTGAAGGAAAATGAAAGGCAAAAGGAAACAAATAGTTCAAAGAACCAATGGTCCACATCAACCACAAGCCTCCACATGCCTGAGAACAAAAAAAACTAACTACCACAACCAACAACTTTGACTGGAATCATAAGAGAAAGTTCTCGATAGAATAAGAGAATAATGTAGAACAAAATTCAAACTCATACAAATATTTTACGTAATAACTATCATAAAACATCAAGAAAACTTTCATGCAGAGAAAGAAGCATGCTTTGAAGGTTACCAATGAATGGAAGGGTAAAGGAGGATAAATCACTAAATAGGGAGTAGATACATATTAACCTAGGTGAAAGGAGAGGCTATAGTGAAAAGGGGAAAGACAGCCTAATGCAGTCAAGGCAAGGGAAAACACTAGGAAAGTACAAGAGATAAAAGACAACACAAATAAGTTCTATCACATAAGCACTCATTCAATTATAGTAAAAACAAACTATATCTGCAAGTCCATATATAAGTAGGCATCCAAACTGAATATATAACCACAATGTTTATATATATATTATATATACATATATGTTTGATAGAGAACATCTCTCCATATGTGTTTGTATATACAGCAAATCTATCTAAGGACATACTAGAACATACAGGAAGCAAAGTTCAGAAAGCCTTTTAATCATAACTTAACATCTTGAGGGAATGAGTCACAGAACTTGGGGACATGGGACCACAGTCTTGGAGTGAAGGATGTGTTGGTCAGTTGGCACAACATAATTCACAACAATAATATTTTACATTCAGTAGTCACTGAAGTCTTTAAAAGCTTGCTAGCAGCCATCAAAGATTTAACTATCGATATCCCCCCATCCAGAGCATCTGAAGAGAAGGGGAGAAAAAAAATCTAGAATAAAATTTTAAATAATAAAAAGACCTTAATGACTAATCCGTTAGAGATTGATGGCTCCTCAGAAATGGTCTCACTTAGAAACCCTCAAGGCAAGAGCTGAAGCCACTCTCAAGGATCACTTTAAATCCAAAGAATAGACAGGTCTATAAAGTGAATAGTAACACCAGGAAGAAATGTACTCCTGAGTACAATCAACGATTCAAGACCAAAAAAGGCAGCATATCCCACAAACAAAACTCAGAAGACAGAAAGGGGCAGAATAGAAGGATAGCTGAAAATGAGGAACCCAGGCAGGAAATGGAAGTGTGCTGTTAGAGTCATTACAACCAATGTCATGAAACAAAATTTGTAAACATTGCTGAGTGGGAACTGTTTTCTTTTGTAAACTTTCACCTGACCCTAATAAAACATTCAACAAACTTAAAAACATTTTAGATTTTCTCAAATGTTTTCTGTGCTTCCACAGACTATGAGATTTGTTCTAGTTGAATTTCTAATGTTGAACCATCCCAGCATTCCTGCAATAACGCTACTTCATCCTGATGCATACTCCTTTAATATGCTGTTCACTAATGTTTTGAAGATTTTAAAATCCATATTCACAAGAGATATTAGCCTCTAGTTTTCTTTTCTTGTGCTGTCTTTGTCTAGTTTTGGACACTAGGCCTTGTTTGCTTCAGAGAATGAATTAGGGAGTACTCCTTCCTCCTCTATCTTTTTTTTCCGGGGGGAGGGTGGCATCACTGCCCTCAGGTGGTGGGAGTAGGAGGCCCAGCCTTTGCTCCATGGAGCTGGAATCGAACCTCCATCCCAGTGGGCCACAGTTCCCATTACGCATACCATTGCGCCACCGGGGCTCAGCCCTCTTCCTCTATCTTTTTGAAGAATTTAAGCTGATATCAATTCTTCTCTAAATATTTGAAGGAGTTCCTGGTGAAATCACTTGACACAGGAGTTTCTGTTGTTTTGGTTTTTTTAATCACTGATTGTATTTCTTTACTTGTCGTGAGTTTGTTGAAACTTTCTGTTTCCTCTTGAGTCTGTAGGGGTAAGCTGTGTACTTCTTTAAATATGTCCATTTCATGGAGGTTATCCACTTTGTTGTCACACAGCTGTTCATACTATTCTGTTATAATTTCTGAATGGGTGATAAATGGCCAATTAGACCAAGAAAGAAGCAGGGTTGAGTTATTTTTTTCCTACTACTCTATAAAATGCATTTGTGGAAGGGAAGCTCTTTGGTTCCTATTAATATGCTCAGTCCCTAAGCTGGCCAATGTCTCATTGCATTTTCCCAAGAACAGAATGCACATCAGGAGTTTAGGTAATCATAACAATTTTTGCTATATTCTTAAGGTTTGGATAACAATTTCTCTCAAGTTAGAATATAAGATCAGTCTTCCAGAGTATCTAAGCCACTTCTTATTGCTTCAACTCCTGTGGGGAACAGAACGATTTCTCCCAAGCTGTCTCCTCCAAATATATGCTTGCTACATGTGGCAAATGACCATACACTTAGAGGTCAACCAAAGTAGGTCAGGAGTTATTCTCCCTAAGGGTTATCAGCCATCTAGAGCAATAAAACTGCGCAGCCTGTCCCAATCTACTTAGTGCCCACCACCTTCTGATAAGGATAGTAGTATACTCTTCACTTATAAGAGAGACAGGGAGGTAAAGCCCACCCAAGGATGATCAAGGTTAGACTGCCATATTGAGTCTAGGGTCGACCCTTCTTGTCACATGCATACCCTTAGTCCCTCCCCTTCCTATTATGTGTACACCCTAATGCATCTCCCTCCTGTCACTGTCCATCCTCTTCCTGTGATGTGTGGTCATCTGTAACCACACCTTCATAGTAGATTTAAACCTTGGTGAACAATAAACTTCTTCCCTCTGACTCCCTCCAAGCAGGGCCTTCCAGCTGGCTTCCTGAGTCCCTCAGGCCCACTCCACCAGGCTCTCCAGAACTCTCGGGCTCCTGGCTTCCTGCCTGTGCTGTACATGGACCTGGCTGTTGACATCACGGCTGTCCTGGAGGTGAGCATATTACCATAAAATGTGTCTAACGCCATTATTTCTCTCTCTCTCTCTCTCTCTCTCTCTCTCTCTCTCTCTCTCTCTCTCTCTCATATTTTCTGTGACTTTACTACAATCTCTAATTATCGCTGTACAATTGTACCTACCGGACTCGTGATCATGTGTTAGGGGCTGGTTCTCTAGCAAACTCCCAATAGGAAAAGAGACACACAAAGACAGGTGATGATAAGTATTTATTGAGAAAGTGGGTACTAACAAGCCCAAGAACAAGGAAACAGCAAGTGATTTAAAATTCGTGGAGAGGAGTGTGCAGTTGGCCTGGTAGGGAGTGATCAAGGGCAACGTAACGGAGAGGAATTACTGAAACCCAAATAGAGGCTGAAAATGATAGTGGGACAAGAGGAAAGTAACAGGAAAGAGAGGAGAACGAGGTGGCAAAGGGCATTTATAGAGGTCTAAATATAGACATGTACATGTGTAAATATATTTATATATGACCATGGGGAAATAGATTTATGTACCTATTTTTATAGGTTCTGAATTAAGCTAACAGATGGACATTGGGCCTCCACTCAGATACTCTTCAATGCAAGTATCTATTCTATTAAACTGGCATTCCATGATGCTCACCTTCCTGACACAATCACTGAAGACAAAGTGGGTACATAAAGAGCAAACGTGGTGAAGAAAGCTGATGGTGCCTGCCTATCAAATGACATAGTGTCTGGAGTCTTAAAGGCTGGAAGATAAACAAACAGCCTTCTAACTGAGAAGCAACAAAGTCCATATGGATGAAGCACACCAGGCTGTGTGATCACAAGGTGTCAATGGGATCAGGTATCAGGCATCAAAGAACATATCATTGTGAATGTGGGGGAGTGCAGGGTGGAAACCCAAAGCCCCTCTGTAAGCAATTGGACATCCTCTTACAGAAGGGTTGTGGAGAGGAGATGAGTCAGTCAGGTGCAGTATAGCACAATGACACATACAACTTTCCTCTAGTTCTTTAATGCTTCTTCCCGCCCCCACCACCACCACCACCACCACCACCACCACCACCACCACTATCATGATCCCAATTCTACCTTACAAATCCAGCTAGAGCAGAGAATATACACAGGTACAGATGAAAGCTGGAAACACAGGGAATCCAGGACAGATAAACCACTCAGAACCCATAAGAGTAGCAATACTAGAAAGGTGAGGGAAAGGTGCTGGGAGAAAGGGGAAACTGATCACAATGATCTACATAAAACCCTTTCCCTGGGGGACATATAACAGAAAAGTGGGTGAAGGGATACTTAAGTCTATGTAAGACCTGAAAAAATAATAATGATTTATAAGTTATCAAGGGTTTGTGGGGGTCAGGGGGGAAATGAGGAGCTGATACCAAGGGCCCAGGTAGAAAGAAAATGATGTTAGCAACAAATGTACATATATGCTTGACACAATGGATGGATGGATTGTGATCAGAGTTGTACAACCCCCCCCCCTATAAAATGACTTAATTTTAAAAAGAAGTATGTTTTGAATTCCCTTTCAGAACCCAGCACTGAGAGAGCACATTATTGGGAGATTCAGTACAAAGAAAATATATTATCCCTGATTTTGAGTCATGTATAGTCACAGAAGGAGATAAGGCAAATAAACGTAAGTTTCTAAAATGTTATAACTGAGAAGGACCATGTAGATCACCCAACCAAACTCCATAGTAAAGAGAGGGAACAGACCAGGGCTGTGGTGAAGCAATAGGGCAAATAAGAACTAGTATTTCATTTCTTGCAAAAGAAGGACTTTTAAAGCAGCCAGAGAAAAAGTGGCCGGGAGTAAGTTCAAGGTCAAAATAAAACTTGAGCTCAACACTACAGTGAGTGGAGAAGTCCAAGCTGGTCAAGGAGAGAAGAGCAACAAAAATAGCAGAAAGTAACCAAGGTCAGCTTGTGGAAGACTACAGCAATTGCGAGGAAAATACACACCAGGCGATGAGAAATCCCATGATGGTAAGGACGTCAGCCCTGATGGAGCAGTCTCCTGATGCTCTTCTGGTATTACAACAGACTCCTGGATCAAGGATGTTCAATGTACTGTGGTGAATGCTCCCCTTCCTACCTCTGAAATGGCTCGTGATATACTCAAGATGGCAACCATACTTAATCCTATTAGCAGTCACTCACAGCTGAATCATATAATCGGACCAGTGTTCCGGCCCCACCTCCCCACCCCCACCCCCCAGCAACAACCACCACAATCACCACCTTCGGTTACCCATAAAGGAGCCCTGGTGGCATTGTGGTTCTGAGGCGGATTTCAACCTGCAAGGTCAGCAGCTCAAATCCACAAGCCACTCCAGGGAAAAAAGATGAGATTTTCTACTCCCACAAAGAGGAGCAGTTTCAAAAACCCACAGGGAATTCTGCCCCATTCTATAGGGTCACCATGAGTCAATTACAAGGTGTTTGGGTTTTTGGTCTCGTACTGACGCATCAGAGGGAATAAGAAAGCCATTTGGTGGGCAGTGCAAAGACTATAGCTAGCAGGGTCTTAATAAATAATGCACTACACTTGAAGCAGTTACACCCCTGCTGGCATAACCCTCAGAAGAACAGGCTTCACCTTCAAATCTGAGCTGCCTACAGAACAAAGAGCTGTTCATGAGGACAAACTCCATACCTACATCGAACAAGGCATTTAAATCCTCCCCCACGCTTTCCGAGTCTCCAAGAGGTAGCGACTGCTATGGGCTTTCACTGGCCCCGCACAGTCCAGTCATGCCAACTCCTCTCGTCCCTGCTGCCACCCCCTCAATGGTCTTTGTGAATTCTTCAAGAGCCATGGCTACCCAGCAGCTCCCAGAGAAGCACAGAGAAGACAAGGAATGAGGAAACAGGACAGACCAAGATGCCTGCTGATCAAAGCTTCTCCTGGAGTTGGGAATCCAATGAGGAAAACCTCTCTTCCTAAAACATCTGAAACGTTCCATGGAGAGTGACATTGGGAGCAGGGCTAACGTCAGCCCTGGGAGGGCCCAAGAGTATACGGCGCATGAAAACTGGGAGAGGGGGTCTCCCCTGTGTTCCTGCCCTCTTGGTGAACCCCATGACCTCACCATCTCTGCTGACCTTTTCTGCCAACCTTGAGCCTCACTCTGCCCTTAGCAATGTGACTAGGAGAATCCCTGCCCTCTCTGCTCTGCAGAGAACTGGGTGAGGACCTATCAGAACGTAAGGACCACAGTGCTTCCAGGAAGGTGTGTGGGGGGGAGTACAGCTAGTGCTGATTCTAACCACAAGAGCACCGTTGTGACTGTGCCTCCACGAACACAGTCTGTCTGCCTCGCAAAGAGCCCGCTGTTCTTCCAGCAGCTCAGAATGGAGGGAAGCCAATCCCCCAGAAGGCTCAGTCTGCATCACCATCTCCTTAAGAAACCCTCCTGTCACCCCAAACTCCAAGACTCTAGGTTCCTAGAGGCTGCCCCCCACACACACACACCCCTCTACTTCATTCCTTGAAGGAAGAAAGACTACCCCCATTAGCATTCATTTCCCACTCAAGTACATTAAGGATGAGGCTCAACCAACAGCCCTGTCTTTTCCTTCTATGACCCTCCTCTGCTCTGATGATCTCTGGGAAACCGAGCTTCCACAATCAGGTTCTCTTTTCAATTTTCCCTTTGGGGGTCAAACTCTTTCTAGACCCTGTTCTCCACACCCCACAGACACACGCAGCCATGCCTG
>PVJH01038673.1:0-17001 GCA_004026705.1 Nesogale talazaci | reverse complement strand
CAACTTCCTTCCCTGCCACTCGATTTCCCTGTATTTCCTTCTGCTTCGTGCTACCTGTCAAAGTCAACATGTAGGTCCATGCCTTCAGGATGGGGTGGGAAACCCACAGACAGGCTCCGGCAAACCCAGGGCACTTCCCCACCTTCTGAGAGCTCTGTTCCACCAGGCAGGGAAGTGATGAATCCACCCTTGAATATTTTATGGGAAATAAGAGAGGCGTGATTTTCCGGAAGCTCTCATGCAAGGTGGCAGGGGCAGGCTTTGTATAGGTTTTCTTGTTCTGCTAGTACCAGAGAAATGACAACGATTTACCATGCCAACCTCCTGCTACTTGTGGCTGGCACATGTCAACAGAGTGACCTGAAGGGCAGGCGGCATGACCATGAGTTGAGGCCATGATGGGCCTCATGGGACCGTGGACTGTGATGGGACCATGATGGGCCGCCCCCATCAAGCTTTGTCTTTTAAGGTTATCTCTGCCTGGGGCTACTCAGATCCTGGTTTAGCTGAGCAGTGACGGATCCTGGAGGCTCAATTGGGGAAGAGCCAGAGCTTTCCTGGGAGTTATTTGATCCCAAGACACCCTGGCCAAGCTAGCCCAAGAACACCGTGGCAGTCATTTATATTGAGAGGAGGAACAGTGTAGAATTTCTGGAAATGTAGCTATGGCAACAAATTAAGAAAGTTAGCTACCATTTGTCATCTCTTAAAGGCATGCATATTGTATTATCCTAATAATTTATGCAGTAATTACTTAATAAGCCCG
This sequence comes from Nesogale talazaci, assembly GCA_004026705.1. Lineage (NCBI taxonomy): Eukaryota > Metazoa > Chordata > Mammalia > Afrosoricida > Tenrecidae > Nesogale > Nesogale talazaci. The sequence continues at coordinate 16,235 of PVJH01038673.1, read as the reverse complement.
AATGAGAGGAATAAGTAATCATGGGAACCTAAGGCTGAGTTTTATGTGTCATTGAAGAGAGGAGGGGTCCACCTTTCGTGCCCCACCTAACCACCTTCCATGCCCTGTGGAGTTGGCCAAAGCCTCTGGATGTAGGAAGGTCAGGGTTACCAAAGCCACACAGCAAAGCAGAATGCTGGGTACCATTGAGGTGGTTCCGACTCACCGAAAGAGACACTCCCCAACGCCAAGCCAAACTCATCGCCAGCGAGCCAATGACGACTCACAGCGTTCCCACAGGACAGGGTGGGACTGCTCCAGGTTTTCAAGGCTATGACTTGACAGGATCCTCCCCAGTCTTCAGGTATCTTCCCAATTGTTCTTACGCTTGAGCCCATTGTTGCGGACACTGGGTCAATCCCTCTCATGGAGAAGCTTCCTCTTTTCCACTGCTCCTCCACTTTACCAAGCATGATGTCCTCCAGGGAAGGGTCTCTCCTGACGACCTGTCCAAAGTCCGTGAGGTGAAAGCAACATCCTTCCTTTTGTCTGCACTTCTTCCAAGGGACACTGCTCGCTGCTTCTGGCTAAGGACTGCTTGCTCTGCCCCTGCATGTCCACAGCAAGTGTGATCTGTAAGTCAAATCACCAGGCTTTAGAGTTGCCTTGACCCGAACCTTCCCTGGTATAACAAAGCAGGTGTCTTTAGAGAATACACAGGGGTTGACTCACATCTACCTACAAATTAAAAACATCTGGGCACAAGGGCCCCCAAAAGTTTCTAGAGTAATTCTACGATCCCTTCTTTCCATTTTTCTACAAATTTTTTTGAAGCTCCTGCATATGCATTTTCATGTAGGAATATGAGTTGTCTGTGTATATATGTGGATGCACACATAGGTGTGTGTCTGTGTGAATGTGTTCATGGACGTCTATGTGTACATGCATGCACATGTGTGTGCTTACATGTGAAAGGGCTTCAAAAATTGTGCATATGTGCCAGTGTGTTATGTGGGTATTATTGTGCACATAGGTTTGTTTATTGTGTGCATGGTTGTTTGTGGTATGTTTATGTGTGTTTTCATGTGCACATATGCACTCATGCATGTACACATGTGGCTATGTTTTGTTTGCATGACTGTGTGCATATGTATTATCATATATGTGTATTCTGTGTGAGTGGCTAGATGTGCATGTGTATTTGTGTATGTGTGTGTCTGTGGTATGCATATTTGACATAGGATGTGTGTACATTGTATGTGTAGATGTGGGTGCCTGTGTATGTGCTATAATGTATGTACATGTGTTCATGTATGCAAAAATCAACACACATGTGTAGATAGATGTGCACATGTGTGAATTTGTGTACATGAATGTGTACATAAGGTGTACATATGTGCGTGTCATTGTATTTGCTTGAATTTAGTGTAGGGCATCAGTAATGTCCCTAACAGAGTGTCTTGGGTAAATAGCTTCTATTTAAAGGGTGGGATGGTTTTTTCCTTTCTATTGATGATGATGAGATGGAAAGGAACATGAGGAGCAGTTCAGAAACAGGGTCAGGGAAGACTAAAGGAATTACGGACATTTGCCTGGAGCCAAGAAGACTGGTCTGTAGTTAATTACTGTCTTCAAGTTAATGAAGAAATATTTTCTGGGTGATGGTACACAACTGTGGCTTTTTTGTTGTTGTTGTTTGCTCTTTATTTTGTTCAAATTCTGAGAATGGGAAGACCTTATGCTACAGCAAGACAGCTGGTGTTAAGCATGCCAAATGGAGGGGTTTGCAGCTGGTGCAAATTGATGACACCCCTAAAGGTCTTCGAATTGCTCTCTGGGTTCTTCAAGGCAGATACATGCCTTTCTGTGAGGCTCCAAGACATCAAATGGAAATGCCAGCCTTGTGGCCCGCAGCAAACCCTGGAACTGTCCTTGTAGGATTCTGAAACTGTAATTATTACAGGAGTAGAAAGCCTCATTTTTCTCCCGAGGCATGGCAAATGGTCTTGAACTATTGACTCTGCATATAGCAGTCAAATGGATAACCCGTCATGCCACCAGGGCTCCAGAGTCCACAGCTTTCACTCACAATAGAGACGTAGCTTGAGACTGAGTTGGAAGGTGTCCTCAAAGCACAAGCTGTAAGCCCCGAGGATTGCCTGTGAGCTTGGGGGTTCATAACCAGCCAGAGACTCTGCAGGGAAAAGACACAACAACCTGATCCCATAAAGATTCCCGCCACAAAACCCCTCTGAGCAGCCTCACCCGGTCCGTCCCACGGAGTTGGCATGAGTTGAAATGGACTTGGAAGCATCCAACATTGGCAGCAGGAGCAATCTGAGTGAGATCAGAAGCTGGTGGCTCCAGGTCATTTCAGCAGACGGACCACCCCAAATGTCTCCCGTCCTAGTGTCCTTCTCTGAAGGAAGACCAAAGGAGAATCCCTGCATTGGAATTATGGTGCTGGCAAAGAATGTCGAAGACGCCAAATACTAGTCTCCAATGGAAGAAATGTAGCCTGAAGGCACCTTAAAAGTAAGGGTGGTGAAATTTAGTCTTGGGTGCTGTGGAGACATTAGTAGGAGGAGCAGGACACTGGAGAAGGACATCATGCTTGGTAAAGTACAGGAGCAGTGAAAAAGAGGAAGGTCCTCTGGGAGATGGATGGACGGACACAGGGGCTGCCACCATGGGCTCCGTCCGACATAAGAATAGTTGCGAGGACGTCTGTGCTTTGTTCTGTTTTACTAGGACTACTCCGAGACACCAGTTCAAGGGTAACCCCCCAAAGGCACGCTCCTCTAGGTTTCTTGGCTACAGTCCTGGCAAGGACTCAGTCCCCTGACCTGGACCTCTTCACCTGCTTCTTTACCACCTTCTCTCCAACACTCTGTCTGACTGATGCTGCTGATGTCAACCTCTCTTGATGTGCAGGTTGGCATCCCTAGTTGGGGCAAACAGTTAACTTGAGCACCTCTTGGTGAAATACTGGCAGTGAAAGTCTACCCACCCCAACCACCCTCACCCTTGACCCCGTGTTCATAACGACTGACGATTCTCCCAAAACCAGAGCAAATGAACCCAGGGCATGAAGCAGAGTGTCTCCCAGTCTGAATGGCTGAATGCATCATTCGGCCCTCTGGTTTCCTTACTTGTCTCAAGATCCAGCTCTTCCTACAACGTCCTTGCTAGACGAGAATCTTCTGGGAGCTCTGTGAGGAAAGAAAATCGAAGACGCTGTTGTTGTTAGGCGCTGTCAGGTGGTTATGATTCATAGGGATTGTATGCACAATAGAACTAAACACGGCTCAGTTCTGCTCCAATCCTATAATCAAGACGTTTGAGCCTGTGATGGCAGCTGCTATGTCAATCCATCTCCTTGAGGGCCTCCCTCTTTTTTGCTATCAACTTTACCAGGCAGGATGTCCCTTTCCAGCCACTGCTTCCTCCTGAGAACATTCCTTTGAAGGATGTCACTGTGTTGTCATTGGCTAGTTCTGAACTAGATTGCCAGGCCTTTCTTCCTAGTCTGTCTTCATCTGGAAACGCATCTGGAACTGGTGCACCATGAAGGAACTCATTAGTATTTGAAATAGCAGTGGCATCCCTTTTAGCATTTCAGCAGCCTGCAAGCTGATCTCTAGAAGTAGATTACCTCTAGGTTATGACCATCTGACTGAGAGGTGGTGGGTGAAATCATTATCAAGCCCTTATTCTGGGCCAGGCATGTTCTCCTTGCCATCTCATTGAAACCTGACTTGATGCGGACAGGGGTGAGATACTCCTTTTTAACACCTTTTTAATCAGCTCAGAGCTGAGCAAGATAGGATCATGGCAGCTTAAATGCAAGGCATTCAATGCCTTACCCTTCCAAAGGTCTCATGCATGCACAGACTTTAGATATAAGTATATGATATATTGTAGTACATAATATAACATGTCATATATAAATATAATTATCATACAATTATTGATCATTGTTCATTATAATTATTGTTTATTGCATATAATAAACAATATGTAATTATATATAATTGGATTGAATTACTTTCCAAAACATTGTTGTCCTGCCTATTCAGATATGACTGCTCAGAGGATTCCCAAGAACTCAAAAGAATAAAATTTTGATGTTAACCTTTTTATAGCCAACATTCATTAATGATGATTTAAAATTATATCCATTGTTGGGTCTTCTTTTAAAATATTATTTTTAGTGAACATGTGAGTATCAAAACATAGATTAATTCAACATTTCTGCAGGTACAATTGGTTATGTTAAAACATTGAGCCACCATTCTCAATATCCTATTCCAAGTGGTTTTACCTTCATCAGTACAGTAACAACTCCTCAAGCTTCTCATCCTACCTTTCAAGTTGCTCTTGGAATTGATTTCATCAAGGGAGTTCTTTCAAAGAACACCATGCTCAAGGCAGACATTCATTATGCATCAAGGTAAACTCTCGGTTGGTTTCAAGATGACTTCTGGGGACATTTGTCGTTTATTTTTGAAAGATTTCCTCAATGAAACATTTTTGAGCCTTCTAATTTTTTTAATGCTGGGGAGTGTCATCCGGCCTTGATAGATTAAAAAAAAAACAAACCCAACTACATTCCATGAGAATTTGTAAACTTTTTAAGATCCCAAGCCCTGCCCAGTAAATGAGGAAACACAACAGGAGAATTAAAATTAATATTAGATCAATTGATTGGAACGTCTCATGAAACCAAATCCCTTGGTATGCCTGGTTATTTGTAGACACTGTCACCAGCTGCATTCCACCCCACTTTGAAATACATATTGCTGTTTTGAAGGGGAACAGCTCAGAAAGAGATGTCAACCCAATACTAGTGAGATGCAAAGGGGGGGGGGGATGGTTGATTAGGAAGTCCTGAAGAGGAGAGAAGAAAGTGTAGAGTCAAGAGACAAATGCTTGCTCTGCCTCAACCAAAGAGGTTGATGTCGGAAGCAGTGGTCCTGGAATGAGGACCCAGGGAGACGTCACTCTCCTCCGGATCTAAAGGAAACAAGCAGCTGGCTGAGAGAAAGGGGGTTATTAGCTTGTCTTCACTTAACCAAACACAGCGCTGTCTTCTTCCGCAGAGTAAGTAGAAGCTGTTGGGGTGAAGAGGGGCTCTAGATGGACTCTGTCAGGAGGGCCTGCCAATGGGCATCCTATTTTGCCCATGAGAGCACCTCTCAATTATGCTGACAGCACCAATGGTGCCTTGAGATGCCTCTGGAGGAAGGCATCTTTTCTTGTCCTCTGAAGGAGGCCTGGTGACACTGTGGGTTAAGTATGGAATGACTAATGTAAACATCACTGGTTCAAGCCCACTGCTGGAGAAAGACAAGGGCTTCTGCTCCTGACAAGATTTATAAACTCAGAAATCTTTGTGGGTTGCTATGAGTCTGAATGAATCCAATGGGAGTGGACATTTTTCTTTGAAGATATCCAGTTTGGAGGTCTAATTAATTGAATGAAGAATGAGATAAGGAGACATTCTCTCATTCATTTCAAAACATGGAAATGAAGAATCCAGGCATGGTGTAGTGGTCATACAGGAGAGAATCCACCCTATGACATTAGGCCTGCCTGGTTGTGGAGTGGATTATGAGTTAGGCTGCTAACCTGCTCACTTCGAGGTCAACAGTTGGAACCCACGAGTCACTCTTTGGGAGAAAGATGAGGTTGCCTTTTCCTCTAATGATGCCAACCTCTGAAACTCACAGGGGAAGTTCTACTCTGTCTTACAGGGTGGCTCCAAGTTGAAACCCATTCAACGGCAGTGAGTTTGGTTTCAGAGCATCTAAGGCAGCATCCCTGACTGAGGCAAATGATTAGTAGGCTCAGTTGCTAACCAAAAATGGATGGAGTTTCAAGGGCCCTCAGAAAGACCTGGTGGTCAGCTACTCAAAACTCAGACATTAACACCCCTGCAGGGTTCTTAGCTGACACACGTGAGGTTTCTATGAGTCAAAAGCAGCTTGATGGCCAACAAACCAGGACAAACTCACAGCCACCCAGTCAACCCCAACTATAGTGATCCCAAAAGACGGGGTAGAACTGCCCCCGTGAGTCTTTAAGACTGAAATTCTTTATAGGAGTAGAAAGCTCCATCTTTCTCCCAGGGAGCAGCGGTTAGCAGCCAACATGTAACCACTGCACCCACGGGAATTCTGAATTAACACCAAGCAGACACTAGGAGCAGGTGAAGCCTGCTCCTAGAGCAGAGAAGCTGGCTTAGTACTTACCTCAAGCTTGAGGAGACAGCAGTGTCCCTGGAGTTCTGCGTGCTACTCCTCTTTTCTGGATATTAGGGAGATTCAATTCCTAATGTTTGGTCCTTAAATCTATCCAGAGTTGACCATGATATTAACAATGCAATCATGCTGAGTGAGTCCTCAGCCTATTTACTCTTGCCCTTGTTGTTGATTTTAGGTGCCCTCAAGTTGATTTCAACCCATAGAGACTTTCAACACCACCAAACAAAACACTCGCCAATCCCATGTCACCTTCATAGCTGTTCTTAGGTCTGAGCCCCTTGTCAATCCATCTCATGGGTGGCCTTCCCTCTTTCTTTGCAGCCTTTCTACTTGACCAAGCATCTGTGATCCGTAACACCTCCTAACTCAGCAGTTTTCAGCCTGTGGGCTGCGACCCCTTTGGGGGTTGAAGGACCCTTTTATAGGGGTCGCCTGATTCATAACAGTAGCAAAATGGCAGTTATGCAGTAGTAATGAAGATTTTATGGTTGGGGTCACCCCCGCATGAGGAACTGTATTAAAGGGTTGTCGCATGAGGAAGGTTGAGAACCACTGTTCTAACAGCCAGCTCTCTCAACTAGCACACTTCACCCCACAGAGGAAGGTTCTCATTGGATTCCAAGCACTCCCCCTTGAATAGACCCACTGCCATTGAGTGGATTCCAGCTCATCTTGAACCTAGACAGGATTTCCCATGTTGTCAATCTTACCTGCAGCAGACAGCTTCATCACTTTCCTTCAGAGCAGCTGGTGGGTTCAATCCACTGACCTATGGTAAGCAACCCAATGCCTAACCCCAAACACCACCAGCATGCTTTAATCCCTTGACTACCTTCAAAAACCAGAATTCACTGACATTGCACTGATTCTCACTCACAGCGACCCACTAGGACGGAGCAGAACTGCCCTCTTTGGGTTTCTGAGATGGTAAATCTTTATGGAAGTAGGCAGCTCCACCTTTCTATATTGAACTGCGGACCTTGCAGTTAGCAGCCCACTGTGTAACCAAATATGTCACCAGGGCTGGTGGGATTATGTATTTATTTAAAACATTTTAATGAGGGCTCTTATAGCTCTTGCAACAATCCACACATCAATTGTGTCAAGCAAATGTGCACATATGCTGCCATCATCATTTTCTAGACAGCTACTTTCTATTGAACCCTTGGTGTCAGCTCCTCTTTTCCTCTCCCTTCCCTCACCCTCGTGGCCCCTTGATAAATTATTATTATTTTCCTATCTTACACTGACTGCTGTCTCCCTTCCCCCATGGTTTCTGCTGTTCATCCCCCCTGGGTGGTGGTGGTGGTGGTTGTGTGACAGTCATTGTGATCAGATTTTCCTTCCTCCCCACCCCCTTCTCATTGCCCTTCTGGTATTGCTACTCTCATTCCTGTTCCTGGATCCCCAGTGTCTAGAGCTCTTATCTCTTATTGGTATCTGTGCATATGCTTTGGTCTAGCTTGCTCTGAAAGGCAGGACAAGGGTTATAATAGTAGGGGGTGAGAAAGCCTCAAGGAACCAGAGGGGTATTGTGCTTCATCGATGCTTTACTGCACCCTGATTGACTCAGTCCTTCCCTGTGACCCCTCTGTGAGAAAATGACCCATTTTCTACAGATGGCCTTTGGGTCTCTGCCCCAACTTCACTCCTTCTCCACAATATGATTTGTTTGTTTTGGGTCTTCTGATGCATGCTATCTGGTCCTGGTGACACTTCATGATCACATAGGCTGGTGTGTTTCTTCCATGTGGGCTTGTTTCTTCTCTGCTAGAGGGCTGCTTGTCTAACTTCAAGCCTTTGAGACCCCAGATGCTATATCATTTGATAGCCAGGCACCATCCGCTTTCTTCACCACATTTGCTTTTGTACCCGTTTTGTCTTCAGTGATTGTTCTGGGAAGGGGAGCATCACAGAATGCCAGGTTGTTAGAACAAAGTGTTATTGCATTCAGGGAGGGCATGAGCAGAGTCTCGAAGTCCGTCCACAACGTCAGGTATATTGCTGGTGGGGTCACTTAAAGCATCCTGGGCCTGGTGCAAAAGAAAGGAGCCCTGGTGGCAGGGTAGGTTACTCATTGAACTACTGACCACAAGGTCAACAGTTCAAAACCACCAGCTGCTCTGTGGGAGACAGTCGAGGCTTTCATTCCTTTCAAGAGTTACGGTTTCAGACGCCCATGGGTGGGGGTGGGGGGGGATTAGTTCTAGCCTGTCCTATAGGATTAGTGTGAGTTGGAATGGAAATGGCCAGCCACCACAGAACAACAGACCGACAGGGAGATGAGTGAGTACAAAAGATCACCAGGTGGCCGTGATGGTGGCAGCGATGCCAAGAGTAGTTCTGCTGCCATGGTGTACATTTTTCAGCAGCTCTTCCAGACTGAGACGGTCTAGGAGGAAAGGCCTGGTGATCTACTTCTGCAACTCTGCTGAGAGTGATCACAAGAGAACACATCTATAATGCTCCTGCTTCGAGTACACCCTTAGGAGCGACGAACTGCTGGAGAAGGACACCACTGCTGGTGGCAGAAAGGCCAGTGGGCATGGGTGGAGGACGCTGGACAATATGGACGCAGACAATTGCCAAAATGGTGGAGTCAAGCATGCCCGTGCTTTTGAGTGTGGTCCAGGGCTGGTTCAGTGGAGTCCACTGGAGGGCCGAGAGCAACAGCCACGGCATGGCTGGCCAAAGACTAATCCGCTCACAAGGTACGGGGATGAGGGCTGGGCTTAGTGACCCACCAGGGAAGGTCAGGTGGGAGCCTATGGTGGCCGAGACAGAGACAGAGAAGCTGGAAATGAGCCACGGAGCCCGAAGACACTTTCTGCCACTAGAGTTGGGCGCCTGGAGTTCCCAGTTGGGTCGTCCGTGCCTGGACTGGCTCCAGGGGCGGTCAGTGGTTGGCCTAGCAGGGTTCGTGGAGGCGCTGCCACCTGTGTCCCTGAACTGCATTAACGCGCCCTGGGCTAGGAACAGAGGAGTTTTCAGACTGCTCCACCGTGACTCCCCCTCTCCCTTCTAGTCTGAACACAAAACAGACGAAGAAAAGGCAAGAAAATCACCGTCATCCGTCGGTAATATTGCTTTTGAGGACTTGGTCTAACACACCCCGTGGAGCTGAGCTGGGGCGTCCTGTCGTTGTCTTTTATTTATTAATCCGCGACGTCGTTCCTCCTAATCTCTGCATCGCAGCACAAATCCCTCTCATGCTCCATTTCCTGTACACTGCAGCCGCCGCTTTTGTAGATAATGTTCTTTCTCTCCATTAAGGTTACAAATAACGGGGGTGGAGGGGTGGGGGGCGGGATATACAAGCCTCCGCCATTCCTACGTAGTTCTAACCTGCTCAACACAGCGCCTCCTCCTAGCCCCACCCCCTCTGGCTTCCTGCTAGCTTTCTGTTTATGCTTTCTCTCCATACACGTCCATGATTTCAACAATAACTTAGGCTCTGTACAAGATCAAGGGTGTATTATGATTCGATACAGGCTGTGACTTTAGCCTTTTGGATGGAGGAGCGGTTTGCTATGTGCCCTTCCTTGTCTCGCCAGAATGAGGTTTCTTTGTTTTTTGGGTTTATGCGTTGGTTATATGTTGGGTTTATAGCTACAAACTCAGCAGTTTGAAACCACTGGCCGATCCTTGGGAGAAAAAAAGCTAGACTTTCTACTGCTATGCTTTGAACAGATACTTTGGATGTGCTTATCAGGAGAAGCCAATCCCTGGAGGAGATCACGCTTGGTATGGTAGAGAGGCAGCAAAAAAAAAAAAAAAAAAGGAAGGAAGGAAGGCCCTCAAAGAGGTGGATTGATTCAGCAGTGTAGCCATGGCCTCTGACACGAGCGTAATTGTGAGGGTGGTACAGGGCTGGGCAATGTTTGGTTCTGGAAATGCAGAATCGTTGTGAGTTGAAACTATCTCTGGGGTATCTCCCGACACTCCCATGAAGATTTACAGCCTCGGAAGCCCACAGGGGCAATGCTACTCTGCCATGTACTGTTGCTATGTGTTGAGATCAACTTACAATGAGAACAAAGCACAGCCTTGTGTGATGTGGCTGTTGGCTGTCAGTGAGTTGGCCTCTGACCCAAGGGGAGACCCGCACCCAAATGGTCCAAAGCTCCCGATCTAACCCCATATTCATGTTCAATGGGGATTCAAACCTTTGAGATCCCCTAGACTCTCACTGATCACCACTCATTTTTTCCCCCAGGAGTGGTGAAACCTTTTCAGAAGAGCAGTGGCTGGGCTTGAAGGGCCCTGGCTGGGAATTGAACCCAGGTCTCCCACATACAAGGGAAGAATTCTCCTACTCAGCCGCCACTGCGGAAGGATGCAGAGTATTTTCTAACCTCTCCCAACAGCCATCATCTATCTGGTTGCCCACAGACTCCTGGAGCTGAGCCTCGCCCCACTGAGAGATAGAGCTCTATGCCTGAATACTAAGTGAGCCTTCACAGCTGCCCAGAGGATAGTAACACTCAGTGAATGCTCAAACCAGGTCTCCAAGACTTACGAGTGAAGGGGTGGAGGCTGGCTTGTCAATCAGGTCACAGCTTGATGACCTCATTTAGAGGTGCTAAGGAGGTATATAGCTCACTGGAGGCTCACTCCCTGTGAGACATTCTCAATGACAAGTCACATGGAGACAGGCTGATGGCAGCCAGAGTCTTGAAGCTGGAGAAGCCACGAGGAGACCCCTGCCAGTGCCGAGATGCTTCTACCGCCACTGGATTCCAACCCATTGGCCTGTGATTTTCCTGTGTTCAGTGTCATTGCATGTGTTTCCTGATCTGAAGAGGACTTTATAAATTGGTATTGGACATATGGGCTAATATAGGACTTATGGACTTGATCTGGGTTGGGCTGGGATGTTTTCTTACTGTACCATCTACGAATATTCTTTATATAAAGCGCTTTCTTATACACATATGTATCTCCCTGGATTTGTTTCTCTAGTCTACCTGAACTAACACACCACAGTAACCTGGTATCTAGCTGGATTTCTCTTGGGGTGCTCCCTCTCTTAGAACCCAGCCTCCGTGCAGTGAGGACACTTAGTCCCAAAGAAGAGCTTCATGTAATTATCTAGTATTCCAGATAATGCTCCACCCATCCTAAGGCATGGTATGGATAAGCCTTCAAAAATCCCTGTCCTTGGCCTTCAAGTTGCCCAGCTGACTCTGAGTGGAGCCAGGACAAGTTATCCTTCCCAAACTGCTGGATTGTAAGCTAGATCCATAGTGTGGTGACTTTAAGCCACTGAGTCTTAGGATGATTGGTTCCATAGCCTTAAGTAGCCGGGATGACCTATGCACAGCATAAAGAATGCACTTGAATATACTGGTCAAGTGGTTTGCACAGCGAATCCCTCTTCTGATTGCCTGGATTCCTCATCCTGGTCTCAGTATTTGTCAGGGGCCAGTAGCAGCTCAGTGGTACAATTATTGCCTTTCATGTAGGAGATCCAGGTTCAATTCCCAGCCAAAGCTCTCCCTGTACAGTTATCACACATCTGCCAGGGGAAGCTTGTGTGTGTGTTGCTCTGATCCTGGACACGTTTCAGTAACTCTCCAGACGCAGCTAGACTAGGACAAGAGCCACTTCTCCAAACCAGCCAAAGAGCCATAGAATCTCACTGCCATTGAATTGATTCTGACCCACACTGGCCCTAGAGATCAGGTAGAACTGCTCCTGTGGGTTTCCGACCATCACTCTTTAGGAGACCAGCTCCTAGAGAAGGACATCATGCTTGGTAAAATGGGGGAGGAGCAGAAGCATAGGATGAGACTCAAGGACACTTCTACCATGAGGACTGTGAGGTCCCCTCTGTTTTTCTCCTCTGTTCCCTTGTGCTCGCACCATTCCAAGTGAAGCCAGAGAGGGACAGTCAAGTCTATCAAATGCTGGTGGGATTCCAGATCATAATTGCTTCTGAGCTAAACTGTGGATGAAATTGCCTTGAACTCAACTGCCCTATGCAACACTGGCTGCATAGGTTGAGGATGTAAAGTAAAAAATATCTCTCCTTCTATAGGAATGGATGGTGAACACATAGGCGATGGCCTCTCGGTTCAGTCCATCACTCAGGACCATCAATCACACAGTGCCCCTGCACTGTGTCCCTAGTAGATGTTGTGGTTAGTTGTTTCCACATTGGTTCTCACTCATAGCCACTGACCATATGTGTAGCAGGACAAAAGCATTGGCTGGCCCTGTGCTATCCCCACGATGTGCACACTGTCTGAATCTCACTGAGGACTATCTTCTCTGTCACTGACCCTCCACTAAGCCAATCATGATGTCCGTTCTGGTACTCTGTCCAAAATAAGCGAGCTGGAGTCTTGCCATCCTTGAGTCTATGGGGTGTTTGTTGTGGAAATGCTTTTGATACTGCACTCAGTATTCCGTCTTTTAATCACGTGCTCATGGATCCAGTTGCCTCCCTGAGTAGGCTTGGTTCTGCACTCTATTGGGTTTGATGCAAGGAATTGGGGTCATGGGTTCCATGCTTGTCAAATAAAGACATAATGGGCTAGTGTTGTTGTCAGGAATCTTTGAATTGGTTCTGACTCAGTGACCCTGAGTCAAACTGAATGAAACACTGCCTGGCCCTGCAGCATCCTCACAATGTGCTTTTGTTTGAACCTGATGATGCAGGCACTGTGTCAGGCTCATCGAAGTGTTCCCATTTCATTTGACTGTCCTTCCACTTGGCCAAGCATGGGATGGGCTTCTCCTGACAAGAGATCCAAAATACATGAGGGCACCCACTATTTCAACCTCATTGGTTAGGGACTAGCTGTATTTCCTTAGAAAAATCACTAAATATCTATGGGCTTTGATTTTCTGATAAGGGGTGTAAAGGAATCAGGGTATGAAGTCTTTGAACCAGTAACCATCACTGTGACTGAGCTGTCCCTGGCTTGTGGCAACCCTCTATGGGTTGGAAGAGAGCCAACTTCTGGAGGGTTTTTAATGACTGGCTTTGGAGAAGTGTATAATTTGGGGGAAGTACTTCATCAGACCTTTCTTTATCACCACCTCTGGGTGGTGGTCTCAAGCATCCCACCTTTCTGTTGGTGACCAAGTCAGTTAACCACTGCCATCATAGATGCTCGGCGAAGTCTTTTCGGCCTGTGTCAGCGCTCAGTCTCCATGTACTCTATTTATATTCCAGCACAGCCATGAACTGCTTATACGGAAGGATAAAAAGAAACAAAAAGCCGAAACCCTAGTGCCAGTCGTCTCGGTGTAGTATCTAAATTAGCCTGTGATCTGTGTCTCTGTTTATGTTGGAGATCAGTCGTGTTCCCACCTCAAAGTCCTGCTCCTGCCCGCCCCTCCTCCCCGCACGGCCGCTGGGCATGGGGTCCCAGCCCTGTCTTGCACAGCAGACTGATGTTTGATCTTCAGCTCACATTTGTTCCGTGCTCATATCGCTCTTGGGAGGCGACGGGCTCCTCTTCGAGCATTTTCAGAGATCTTTCATGCTCACCTTTCAACATCATGCGTGTCATCTTGGGGATGCGGCCGGATGTTAGCTCAGCATGGCCCGGGGACGTCCCAGTCCTGGAGAAGGACACATGAATAATGAACGGAAACTCCTCTCTCCCAGCTAATCTCACAACAGAACCTGCAGATCACAAGGTCATCTGTACCCTGGGCGCTGAGATTTCCAAATACCCTTTCTTCCCGGCCTGGCCCCAGCAGCCCGGGATTGGTGGATGAAGTGGAAAGAATGATGAACGGGTTGCATGCCCGTTCTAAGCCCAGTTCTGTCGCTAAATTTCTTAAGTCAATACGAACAGCTTCCCTTGGGAGAGGAGGCCATTGGACACAGTGTCTGCAACAAGGGGCCCCAACAGAAGAATGATAGGAGACTGGAGCAGGACCTGGCAGTGTTTCGTTCTGCGGTACCCAGAGTCACTGTGAGTCTGGACTAACTGAATGCCACCCGACAACAACAGCAACATCATTCATTCTCTAGAGCCCAAAGCCTTACCTTGCCTTATGGAGAGCTGAGTTCGAAAGGGGTCAATCTAGACAGACTCATTGTGTGTCCCATTTGGATGTGTAGATTTAAGACCCCTGGCTTCTTCTACCCACCGATTGCTTTTCTTTAATCTATGATCTCTGGAACACCCTGTGTTCCATTGAGCGCCTCTCCCTAGGAGTCAGGTTCTGCGGTGCAGTGGCACTGTCTGCCATCTGGGGCTCACACCTTTCACTACAGGATTGAAGCACTCACCCACACCCCCTCCCCAGTGGCTCCTTCTCCAGACCTTGGCCTGAACTTGAGATTCGCCTTGCTCAAGTTCATGGTCCCTTCCAAAGGTGACCCAAATGTAACCATCCATAGGGACTAACTGGATGGCTGTTGATGGTAATAAACTCCCAGGCCTCTTTTCCATTCCAGAACAACCCCCACCCAGAGCTCCCAGTAGGAATGACTGAGCTCAGCTTCTCAATTGGCCTTGTCTTGCTTCTTCCTCCATTTTTCTCCCTTCCCTCCCCCTATCCTTCATTCTTCTTCCCCCTTTCTTCCCTCCTACTCTCCCTTCTTCCCTCTTCCCTCCTGGGAGGGGTAGACAATGATAGGGAGGAGTTGTTGTGTAATTGGTGACTCAAGGACAAGGTGCTGAACACTCTTGGGGACAAACTCACCCTAAGGAAATGGTCATGTCCATAAAGGTACCAGTACGCTTACTGACTTCAATAAGGCTACACAAGAGGCAACTATCAGCTGATTTTAATCCAACCTTTAGGCAGGAAAGACACAGGGCATTCTTACCTTGCATGTGTGTTCTGGCTCACCAGCATATCACATTAGGGGGACTGAGGGGGTTTTGCCTCCTGTGTTAGGCAAGGTTGACTAGAGAAACAGTTTCAGAGACACCCATAGATATAAGAAAGAGCTTTATATCAAAGAGTGATTGGATATTAAGACACCAGCCCAGCCCAGTCCAGATCAAATCGATAAGTCCAATATTAGCCCCTACGTCCAATATTATTACAAAAACCCTTCTTTGGACTCCTGCAGTCACATGCAATGATACAAAATGAAGGAAGATTGTAGACTGGTGGGTGAAAAGTCTTGTGGATCCAGTGGTAGTGGAAACATCATAGCACTGATGCAGGTCTCCATGTGGCTCCTCCAGCTCTCTGAGTGTAGCTCTCCAACAGGAAGGTGAAGCAGAGAGAGGAAGTTCCCAGAAGGCTCATGAGCAGGCCACACCCACAAGGAGGCATCATCAGGCTGCGCCCTTATTGGCCTAGACTCCACCCCTTCACCCTTGATACCCTCAAATTAAGACGAGATTACATAGCTACCACACCTCCCATGCAGGAGATCGAGAGGACCACGCGGAATAGCGGACTTAGCATTGGACTTCTAACCTCAAGATCAACATTTCAAATCCCCTGGTTGATCCATGGGAGCAAGATGAGTAGCCTGCTTCCTTCGGAACCCACGGCAGCAGTTCTGTCCTATAGGGTCAGTTGTGGTTGGACTCAGCGGTACTGGGTTTGACTTGAGTTTGGTGCCAGAGACACAGCAGGAGTGTGTTCTGCCCTCAAAAG
Organism: Nesogale talazaci; assembly: GCA_004026705.1. NCBI lineage: Eukaryota > Metazoa > Chordata > Mammalia > Afrosoricida > Tenrecidae > Nesogale > Nesogale talazaci. The sequence goes on along the minus strand of PVJH01038673.1, from coordinate 405 downwards.
CCCAATAGTCAGAGCAGCTCTGAGAGTACGATAAAGGCTGTCCTTGTCAGGACACCATCCATGTTAAGGGGCAATCTAGGCTCTTCCAACATTCCCGAGGCAGTGCACCCTGAGGCCTGACTTTTGCTGCAGTGGGAACCTCTGTTAGGGGTTGGAGTCATAGGATGTCTGCCGATGGGGACCAATGACCTCTTCTTTATGCTACTCTATGACCTTGAAGGAGTGACTTAACCCACCTGACCTTCTGTCTTCTTGCCTGTAAACTAGAGAGGACAGCAACACCTAACTTCATAGTATGCTTGTGAAGATAGCATGACTTAATACGTCTGAATCGCTCTGAACACCCCTGGGCCTGGACTGGTACCCCAGTCCAGTGCACCCATCTCTGAGTTCTGTTTGATAATC
>PVJH01038672.1:0-17006 GCA_004026705.1 Nesogale talazaci | reverse complement strand
CCTGGCTATCTACTTCTCAAAAATCAACCATTAAAAGCTCCATGGAGCAGAGTTCTCCTCCAACAGATCTGCAGTGGTTGTGAGTCAGTATGGTTTGCTTTTAGTAGGTTGATAAAGTTTCTGGGGAAACCCACCCATTCCTACACTCTTTAAGGCTCTCCCTACTGACATCACTTGTGAGTATGATGGTCTCACCATGCTCAGACTTGGGCTGACGTCAGACTGTTCCAGCTCCCCGTGTTGGGGGCTTGAAGGAATCAATGCTAGACAGAAGACCTGGATCTTCTGCTGCCCCTCGTTTCCAGGTTCCGGGCAGCTTTGCTGTTATGCTTTAATGGGAATGGTGATACTTATGACTTGGAGCTGCAGTGAGGATGGGGAAAAAATCTCAAGAGACTTTCGGTCAATGTAGGTCAGCAAAGGGTACTTCGTAGATAAAAGTCTTCTATGAATTCCTGATACCTCACCAAGGGCACGGTGCCATCTGGGTGGCCAGTGGGTCGGATCTGGCCACCAAGCCTTATGGGGTACTGGGTGCCTGAAATACCTTCCAACCTGGCGTGTAACGAGGCATCTGCATTCACCGAGATCAGATACTCAGCTTCCCCCGGGAGAACTTGGACACGACTGGGCCACACTCCCCCATATCCCACAGAGAGTCAGCCAGCAGGACCTGCCCTTCTCAGTGGTGGTGTGCCCCCCTCAGTTGACCTGGGTCTCTTCTGTAAATGATACAATCCTAACAAAGGCAACATTCATGCAAGTATAAACATCCGAATGTTCGCAAGATTGACTTTCCCTTGGGAGTCCCCAGAAGAAGGCGGTAAAAAGAGCTCACTCTTCCAGCATTCCCCCGACAAATCCAACCCGTGAGGCAACGAGGAAGTGGTGGTTGACTTTGAGGGACTCTGAACTGGGAAGCAGAAGTGAGGAGCAAGAGATTACAGGCAGGCAAGAGTCAACGAAGGCACAGGGATTCCCTGGGAAACGGTCCCTTCTCCCACTGGCCCCCTTCTCCCAATCACCCAGGCTGCCGGCTGGCAGGAACTAGGAAAGTGATCCCAGAAAAGGAGTTTCTGTCATCTCACCCATGGAAAATGTCCCATCGCAGTGGTCAATGAGCCGGTTCTGGCCACAAGGCCGTGGCTTGGGGCAGAGGCTCCCCTCGTCAGCCCCTGCGTGTGCACAGGAAAAGAGCCCAAGCCTCTGAGCTCACGTCAACCAGGCAGACGCCCCAGACTCTGTGCTGGCCCCTCCCACATTGGGACAACTGCAAACCTCGTATGAGTAGCTGCGCGAGATCTGTGTAGTGCAGTCTTTTTACAAGCCTCCCTGCACAGCCCGAAGCTCAGGCCTCCCAGGGAGTGCCTTCAAGACTCTGGTCCCTGGTAGGTTGGCGTTGAGAGGGGCTGACGGAGTGTGCTGTGCGATAGGGAGTCAGCAGTGTTAATGGAAACAATAGCCCTGGTGGTGGCATGGGTGTGCGTTGGACGGCAACTACAAGCTCAGCTATTCGAACCCACCAGCTGCACCTGCTCCTCGAGAGAAAGACGTGCTTCCCACCCCACCCCACCCCCCCCAGAAACCCACAGGGACACTCCTTCTTGGTCCCATAAAGTGGCTGTGAGTCAGAATTGACCCCATGGCAGTGAGTTCGTTATTGTTGCTGTTATTATTTTGATGAACTCATAATCAGGAGCACAGGTAGCATGGTGGGGTAAGTACTGGGTTGCTGTCAACTTGCGAAGGGGACGGAGTCTAGCCTGTCAATCAGGTCACAGTTTGATGACCTGATTTGGAGTCATGAAAGAGATAAAAAGCTCACTGGAGGTCAGATATGCTCACTCCCTGTGAGACATTGCTGACAAGCCACATGAAACTAAGCTGCTGGAACCAGACTCCTGGAGCTGGAGGAGTCACATGGAGACCCACGCCAGGGCTGAGATGTTTCCACCACTACTGGACCTATAAGACTTTCCATTCATTGGCCTGTGATCTTACATTCCATGTCATTGCATGGCTGCATGAGTCTAAAGAGAAATTTATGAACCAGTATCCATATATGGGGTAACATCAGACTTATGGACTTGATCTGGACTGGGCTGGGATGTTTTCTTAATGTATAATTGCTCTTTGAGAACAGGAATCACCTCATTACGAGTGAGGGGGGAGCAGGGTGGGGACCTAAGGCCCACTGGTGGGTAATTGGCCACCCCCTTACAGGGGAGAAACAGGAAGAAGACAGACTAGTCAGAGTGCAGCCAGGCAGTGAGGATGCATACAAGTTTCCTCTAGTTCCTGAGGTCTCCCTACCCCCCAACCATCATGGTCCCAACTCTACCTTGCACATCTGGATGGACTGGAGAAGGTACACTAGTGGAGAGGGGGGCTAGAGAGATAGGGAAATCAGGATGGATGAGCACCCTTGGGCCAGTGGTGATTGGAACTACTGGATGGGTGGAAAGAAGATGGGGTAGAGATGGAACCAACTGCAAGGATCTACATATGACCTCTCTGGAAGGACGGGCATAGGGGAGTGGGCTGAGGGAGGTGTCGGGCAGGGTAACATATGACAGAATGATAATGATTTATAAAGTATTGAGGATGGATGGGAGAGAGAGAGCAGGGGAACAGGGGACGGGTTGGAGGAACCAACACCAGGGGCTGGGGGAAAGGGCAGGTGTTTGGAGAATGATGATGGAAGCGGACTTGCAAGGGTTCTTGTCATTGTATGTTTATTTATATATTGGAAAAATGATGTACATGCCCCTAATAAAATGTTTTTTAATTTAAAAAAATTGCTCTTTGACATAAAGTCCGCTCTTACACACATGAGTGTCTCTGAATTTGTTTCTCTAGTCTACCCAGATTAACACATAAGACCTAGCACTTCTGAATCCTAGTTAAAACAGGGAGGGAGACGACGCTATCAGAGGTTGGGAGAGGAAATGGTAAACAAAATCTGAGGGCGCTGCCCAACGTAGAGTTTTTGCAGAAAATAGCATGAGCAAAACACTAAAGGTTGAGAGTTCATGTCTTTGAAAATGCCAGTGTCTCAAGAGCAACCTCAAAAACTTAAGGCACACAAAGAACAGAGGAGCAATGGCACCATCCAAATGGACATGGCCAAGGGAGGACGTCTGTTGTTTTTAGAGACCATGAAGACAGTGCTGACTCTTAGTCACCCTATGTGCAATCCAGTCATACTCCATCGTCACAATTGCCCTTATGATGCACAGTTGTTTATTATTGTTGCAACCACTGTGCCAGTCCATTTTTGTTGAGAAGCTTCCTCTTTGTGTGTGTGAAATAAATTTATATCAAAGAGTAATTGTATATCAACAAAACATCCCAACCCAGTCCAGATCACGTCCTTAAGTTCGATCTTGGTGCATACGGCTGATACCAGTTTGTAAATTCCTCTTCAGACTCACGCAATACATGCAATCACACCACGTGCAGGAAGATCACAGGCCAGTGGGTGGATAGTCTGGCGTATCCCTTGGTGGTGGAAGCATCTGGCATGGGTTTCCATGTGGAGTTGAAGCTCCAAGTCTCCGGCTGCCGTCAGCGTCATGTGACTTGTCAACAGAAATGTCTTGCAGGAAGACAAGCAGAGAGTGTGGGTCTGGACGCCAGTGAATTATTTATCTCTGTAGTGCCTCCAAATGAGGTCATCAAGTTGCCACCTGCTAGATGAGCTAAACTCCACCCCTTTGGCAGATCCTCTTTTTGCCGGCCCCCTGCTTTCCCAAGCATGATGGGCTTCTGCAGAGACTGGCCTCTTTCGACAATATATCCAAAATATGTGAGATGAACTGTTGCCACCCATTCCTATGAGGAAGCAATTTGACTGTACTTTTTCCAAGACAGAATTGTCCATGCCCTATGGCCTCCATAGTGCATCTAGGGACAACCAAAAATGAGGGGAGGAGGAATAAGAATCTAATACAACAGTACTAAATACAATCTAAAAACCAAGGGAAAACAGACAGAGCGCTCAAGGAAATAGAGGAAGCAAGAATGAACAATATGAGGATCTAAAAGAAGAGGCCTTGTAACTGAAACGAAAACCACAGTATGATTTGCCAACATACTTAATTCCAGACACCGAAGATCAATAGGAACAAAGGCTCAAGAAGGCTGAGTGCAGATTAATAAAATTCTGAAGCAACCAGACCTCACTTGTCTACACCACTGGTTTAGTGGAGAAAAAGAGACAGAAAGAATATTTGAATGAAAAAAATGACAATAATGTTCCAATTTATGAAGGTTATGAATCTATAAATCCAAGAATCTCAAAAAGCCCCAAACAGAAGAAAACCCGAGGTGATCTACACAAGGACACATCAAAGACTCTCAAAAAGTAGATGAAAGAAGACCTAAAAGCAGTCATATCTAATGAATTCCCAAGAAAATGAAGTGCAAATTTCTCCTTAGAAACAGTGGAGGTCAAGAGGCAATGGAATGATCTTTTTTATCTATCAAGTGCTGAATGAAAGTTGCCAACCAAGATCAGACCCAAAGAAACTGTTCAGGAAGGGGCAAAAAAAAAGCTGGCGCGTTCATATCCACCAGATCACCAGACCCGTCCTACCAAAAAAGACACTGAGTTCTAGAAACAGCCTAAAATCCCATCAAATAAAACAGTGGATCACAACAAAACAAAACCCTCTGGTACATACACACAGTGGAATACTACACATCCTTAAAAAACAGCGATAAAACACCTCGACCCCCTGGAGGGATCTGGAAGACCTTGTGCTGAGTGAAGTTAGTCAAGCACAATAGGACAAATACTGCATGAGTCCCCTGCAGGAGGAACAAGCAGCAGAACAGGCCCAAGCTGAAGCTCACAGGCTCCATTCTTTGGGGGGTCAGGGCAGAAATGGTGGTAAAGAGCCGTACCAGTGCCAATGAACCACACATCATCCCCTCCAGGTGGGTACAGCGTAGGTCATTTGATCAGAGGGCACCTTTCGACAGCTGGGATCAAATGGTTGTAGGAGAGTAAGAGGCTGGGTGGAGGGATGCTGCCAGCCGAGCGGTAGCCATGTGGATCTGGGGTGAGGTCCCTCAAAGAGGGAGGTGGCCCTGTCAGAGGGATGAGATTAATGATGGGAGGGGCAGCACAGAAGTAGAGAGGGGAATGGTCAAGTTTGAGGGGAATGTGGGTGCGTGTCTGTTGAGATAAGAAATAGGAGGACTGACCTCCAGGTGAGGGGAGGAGAACCTGAGGTACTCTTGGGAATATTAGTGTGTATGTAGAGGTGGCGGGGAGGGTCTTTAGTGGCATGCACTGGGTGGGCAGAAATGACCAAGAGCAGTGTTCCAGCAAACTGCATCTCGCGAGTCACGTGTGGCTTTTTCAGTGTGAACATACAGCTCTGAAGTCACATTGAAAACATTTGAAGGTTACTACTTCAGGTCAAGGTGATTTCATTTGTTTGGAAAAATATATTTAAGGCTCTTGAGTGATTTAAAAGTTGTTGGGAGGGACAGGATTGACTCTTTGATCTCAAGAGTTTGCCAATCCCTGATCTTGAGCATCTGGGGTCTCCCAAGAACTCAAGCCAGTACCATGGAGCACTGGGACACCGAACTCTGCAACTTTGGGACACACATGTGCTCCAGAAACTGCATCGGTGAGACCTCATACAGGAGCCCCACTGAGTGAACTGACACTACCTCAGACACACTTGTAACTTGAGAACTTAAGCTAGAACACACATCCTGTCTGAGGAAGCAGAAGAGAGCTGTACCAAGGGCTGTTGGTTGGTAAGACAAACAAGATCTAGCTACCCCAAGGCCCTGTATGTATTAAGAGATGTCTTATTCCAGCAATCCTGTTACTGACATTCTGCTATATTTTGCTTGTGCTGGTGTATTTAAAGTGTATCTCAGAGGCATATCGCCATTGGGGGTCACCTCTTGAAGCTGTGTTATTTGATTTACTGTTTCCTTGGTAAATGGACCCCAGGGACAATAAGACTACAGGGAAAAAAAACATAACAAGGGTTTTGGGGGAGGGGCACTATGAAAGGATGGGGAAGATGGGAAGGAGATGATGTCAAGAAGTCCAGGGAGAAAAAGTATGTTTGGAGACTGATTATGGAAGCACTCATACAGTTATGCTTGACATGACTGAACTATGGCGTGATAAGACAGTGTATTAATTCTCAAGTCATAGCAAATTAAAAAACAAAAAAGCATCAATCCAGGAATGACTTCTGGGCTTGCACTAAATCCTAGCTCCAACTTAAGAGCATCTAGTTCTTACATCAGGGCCCTGCTCCCTACTCCACTCCACGAAACGATCACTGCAGATAAGGGTGCTCCAGTAAAGTGGGGTAGAGAAAGTAGATGGTGCCCAGCTATCAGGTGGAATAGTGTCTGGAGTCTTAAAGGCTTGTGTTTAGATAAGCAGTCACCTACTTGAGGGGTCAACTAAGTCCACATAGAAGAAACACATCAGCTGGTGAGATCCAAAGATGACGATTACAAAATTTGAATAGGGTGAAGAGAAAAGTATCAGGGCTAGAATTCTGAACTTATGAGCACCCAATTTATGAAAGGCTATGGAGGACTGTGGGAATCCCAAACCCATCTGCAGACCCTCAGACAACCTGCTGCAGATACAAGGGCAAGAGTCCTGAGCAGCCTTACTATCAGGCAGAGACCATTTTGACCTTGATTATGCTGGATTGAATATGGCACTTGGCCAGTTGCCCTTGCTAACGACACAATCTGAAATTGTTCCGGGTGTGAGTGTCTTCAGTTGTTCCATGACAGAAATTTCTTCCCTGACTTTTTGAATGTTGAGGGGAGTCTTCTCCCTCTCACATGTTTCTGATTTTATCTTTTTACCCATATGATCTTATCCTTACTACCTCAGTGCAATTTGTTTTCTGAGATTCTTCCACTGTCAGTGGATACACAAGACTGCCCACCCATTGGCCTATGATCTTCCTGTTATTAGGGGTCTGGTGTATGTTTTGTGAGTCTAAAGAGGCCTTTATAGATAAGTATTGGACATATGAGCTAACCTGAGACTTATGGGCTGGGATGTTTTCTTAATGTACAATTACTCTCTATATAGAGTTCTTCTTTATACACAAGTGAGTGTTTATATATTTATTTCTCTAGTCAACACAGACTAACTCACATATGGAAATAAAACAACCCACCACTAAACTACCAATTGATCAAGAAGAAATCAAAGGGGAAATCACAAAGTTTGAAGAGTCAAATGAAAATGGAAGGGCAACATACAGAACATATTTATGGAATGAAGCAACGGCAGTGGTGAAAGTGAAAACTATAGTACTAAATGCCTACATCTGGAAATTAAAGAAAGGGAGAAAATTCTCAAGTGAATAGCCTAATTCTAGAAACTAGAAAAAGATCCAAGGATGTTTAACCCTATAAAAAGATGGAAAATAAAATAATATAAAAAGAAGGAAAAGGCCAAAGACCAAAGCAGAAATAAATAAAATCAAAGCAGAAAATCAAGAGAGATCAATAATAAAACCAAAAGAGATCAATAGCATTGATAAAATTTGAGTTATATTGAAAAAGACAAAGAGCGAGAAAATGTGCAATTGACCAAAATAAGAATTGCAAATGGGGGTATGATGATTTACCAGATATGAATCAAGAGAATTATGGATTATTAGAACCAATACATGGCAACAAACCAGATGGCTTAGATCAGAGGTGGGGGAGCTCTAGTCTAACCAAGGGCCCTTTGGATATTTACTCATAACCACCAGGTGACCTGAAATGGAGATTCCAGCAGATAACCCAGGATTCGCACTAAAAATAAAAGAATTGCGTGCATGTCCAGCTAGCTATGTCAGGTATCCCAGACTCCCTTGCTCCAGATTCCAACCTGGCCCAAAGGTGAGCACGCCTCTCTGAAAAGAGAGCCACAAAAGAGCACTTCAAAAACTATGTGACTGCACACACTGCCCAAATCAGAAACTTTGCCTCCAGAAACACAGCCCAACAAAAACCATTGACTCTGTGAGCTCTGGGACACCCTGCTACCTCTGACAGCTGGCCTGTAGATCTCTCTCACAGATCTCTATTCTTTAATGAATGCTCTATCGAGAGTGATGATGGCAATGAGTGTGCAAATGTGGCCTGCATATAATTGATGTATGTATAGATCGTGATGGGAGTTGTGTGAGCCCCCCCCCATAAAAAAGGAGGGGAAAAGAAGGACTTATATGAAGGGTTCAAGTAAAAAATATTTAAAATTGAAGATGGCAACATGTGTATAAACATGCTTGGTACAAATGATGTATGGAATATTATAAGAGCTGTAAGGGCTCCCAATAAAATCATTGAAAAAAATACTCTATTGTGGCTTTGACCCCTGATCTCTGAGACCAGAGTCTCATAAAAATAAAAACACTTTTTTTAAAGCAAAAGATTTTGCCAACAATAAAAAGAGAAGCTAGAAAAAATACCTCCAGAAACCACATATTCAACAAGAATCTAGTAAGTAAGATACACGAAGCGGCTTCCAAATGTCCATGGAAAAATCCCCTTGTCTTTCTATTCCAATTCTGAAGCTCCCTCCTATAAAAGGCACTCTCAGATGGTATGTGTGAAAAGTTTTGAATTTGTGTATGTTTTGCCTTTTTGACGTGCTTACGTGGGAAGTGATAAGAGGTGGCAACCAGTTCAAAAGGGGCTCCAGATCAGAAACATTGAAATAAATGTGTTCACAGAGGTCTCACTGGCCTCTTCCACGGTGGGGAAGAGTAGTACATGGAATCTCCACGTTTACTCCAGGTGCTGCCCAGTAAGCTCTGCTCCCTGGGATTTCTTCAGCTTTGATATTTTGAAAGCAGGTGGCCAGGCCTTTCTTCAGAGGCACCTCTGGGTGGACTAGAACCTCCATCCTTTGGGCTACTACCTGGACTTGTGACTGTTTCCATTACCCATGGATTCCTACACATATCTATGTTGTTAAATCGGATCTGACTTGGAAACCTATTAAAAGGATCTACATTTAACCTCCTCCCTGGGGTATGAACAACAGGGAAGTGGGTGAAGGGAGACACCAAACAGTGTAAGATATGACAAAATAATAATAATTTATAATTATCAAGGATTCATGAGAGAGGGGGAGAAGGGAGAGAGGGGAAAAAAAAGGGAGAAGCTGATACCAAGGGTTTAAGTAGAAGGCAAATGTTTTGAGAATGATGAGGGCAACAAATGTATAAATGTACTTGACATACAATGGATATATGTATGGATTGTGATTAGTTGTATGAGCCACTCCCACAAAAAATGATTATTTAAAAATTACAGTGTCAGGGGTCTGGTATAAATCAGCATTAACTCTAAAAAGAAATCACTTCTGACTCATAGCGACCCTATAGATAACAGAAGGAAAACTGTCATTTTTTATACTTGTCTACAGATAAACTATCTTTTATTATTAGCAGTTATCAACATCTGATGGAGGGGCAAAAGACTTCTCATATAATCAGAATCTGATAACTGGATTGGGAGTGTGGGAGAGGCAGGAGGGTGTGTTTAAGTCTGTACTCTAGATAATGCATGATTTTCCTTTGAAGTACAGTTTTTTTTTTAATTTATTTTTCAAGTCTTTTCTATTTAAGATCTTTTATCAGGGGCTCTAACAGCTCTTATAATGATCCATACATCAATGGTATGAAGGATATTTATACATACACTGCCATCATCATTTTCCAAACATTTACTTTCTATTTGAACCCTTGGTATTGACTCCTGTTTTCAAAGTTTCTTTTTGAAAACTGACTGGACTCAAAGCAGATTTGTGTTTACTATCCTAACCCTCTTGCTTTTTCAAGTAAGTTTCTTTAATTTTTTTGTTTTTGTTTTCAGTTATAAAATGTACAGATTGTACATCATAATCTCTAATTACCCTTACAATTATTTCACTTGAAATTATTACTACCCCTCATCTCTGCCCCCCTCCCCACTGACTCCATACATTATTCACCCTCTTTCAACCATGAAGATCCTTATCAGTGAAGGGTAGCTACTTCATTTGTGCACAGGTGTTAATGGGTGATGCTTTATTAATAGGTTATTTTATCCTCTGTAACATCCAAGTTAACAGCTTCCATGACCAATCCCAGATCATCATCACTTTCATCAATATGTCCCATGAAATTTCATTTTAAAATCTCTGCAGCCAAGAAGGCTCAGACATGGTTCAGCAAAGACCCTATCCCCAAAGAGATTGTGCCCCTTTTCCCCAGACCCCTCACCGTGGGGGGGAAAGGATAGCTTCTGTTGGGAAGTGGGGGAGGAAGATGGGAAATGGTGAGATGAGAAGGGCCCACAGGCGTGACCTGGACTGCAGCTCAGGGCAGAGAAGAGATTGATAGGTTATAAACTGTCAGTTTGAAGACTCTGTGAAATGGGCACTCTACCTACCAAAGCGAGTCTTCTATTTCTTGAGATTTTATCACAGTGGTGGAGCATGTTTCTGAATAAGAGCTGAACATTGGATGGAGTTTCCATCTTGAGGAAAGAAAAGAACATCCCCACCCGCAGTCATGCACTCATCCATAAAATATTTATTGGACTCAAAGTCTCTGTCTTCAACAAAGGGCTGAAACACTGCCACTGTTATGGGACTGGTGCGTGACTGTGCAATGTTTCCTCAGATTAAACCCAACGTCCACAGCTGGGAAGCGCTGGGACATCAAACACAAAGGTCAGGTCGGTGGTTCGACCTGGTGAAAAGGTGTGGTGATCCGGGTCCGGGAAAGATTACAGCCAAGAAAACCAGATGGAGCACTACAAGAGGGTCCCGTGGGTCTGTTGGGAGTTGGAAGTCATTCAAGGACACACACACACACACACACACACACATACACACAAAACGGACCCCTCGTGCTAGACCACTCCCTCACCAGCACCCCACGAGCAGGGGTTGGAGGGTCACCAAAAGAAACAGCTAAACCGACTGTCATATCAATTCTGACGCCTCCCGACCCTGTGTGAGAACAACCCCTTTGGGTTTCTGAGAAGGAAATCTTGCCACTTGATCTTTCCCGCTCTGAGCAGCAGGTGGATTGGAAGCCCTGGACATGGGCATGAGCCGCCCAGAACTCCACTGTGAATAGACAGAGTGAAAGCCCTCCTCTCCTGTGGTGTCCATTCTAGGGTGGAGAATGTACGAAGGAACACCGAGGGACAGAATAAAGCTGATTTTCAGAGTCAGGAGGAAGTCTTGTTTCCTGTACACTTGGATACACTGTCTGAGATGCTAATCCCCCACCTGTGTGCTGGATTCTGTCCCTTCCACTTTCTCCAGGACCAGGTACTACAACTGACAGCTTCTCCCTCACCACTGACACCCCCTTTTCAGTACTTCACAGGCTCCCAGGCTCTCTGGGCTCTTTTCTCCACAGGAGATGGGACTTGTGTTCCACTACACTTTCCACTTGCTTCTTGGCCTTCTACAATGGTTCCCTCCAACGATGACCTCCTGAGCATCCTTCCATCCTTCTTGGGGGATAGATCCCTGTCAGAAAAACCAGCCCTGCTACTTACCAGTGGGACGATTTCACTAACTCCTCTAAGTGTGTGTTTGCAGTGCTGATAACACAAGAGATCTTCCCTGTCCTTCTCACAAACGTGGCGGTGACTAATCACTGCCCCAGCAAGCAAATACGTGCGCTCCAATTGTCAAGACATTTGTCTGTTGAAATCGCTCTGAAAACAGGTAAAGCTCAAATTCGAAGCAGCTCTGTGGCATAGAGTCGCCAGCCCTGTGGGTTTGACAAAAGCCTGGGAATCTTGACAAAAGCAAATGGCCACCTCCTCTCAAGGAGTGGGCAGGTGAATTCAAACTCACAACCTTCCTGGAAGTAGCGGAGTGCTTGACCAACAGTGTTTATTGGGGGCTTACATTGTGCCAAGAGCTGTACTTTCCATGCACCAAGTCATTTAATTCCTCACCACAAAACCATGAGGCAGGGATCAGCACTGCCTGCCCTACTTTACAGACAAGGAAACAGGTTGAGCGGGAGAGCACGGTGACGTGTTCAGTAGCCCCCAGCTCAGTGGTGGAGCTCAGGTTGAACCCAGGTCTGTCCCGAGCTGACCTGCTAAGTCACTGTAATATCTCCCAGGTGAAGTTTAAACATGTCACGTGGTTTTCCTCCCAACAAACTGACCCTGACCGGATAAAGGAACTTTCTCTCTGGCCTCCGGGGTTTTTCCCAGCCTGCTATCTTCACTAAGAATAATAACTGCTTCCGGCACACAATGTACGCGGTAGCCAAGGTTTGGTTTTTGAAATACCTTTTTTTCTTTTCTGTGGCATTTCCCAGGCTTTATCATCTTTAAATTCCGAAAGCTGTTTTTTAAATCATTTTATTGGGCGCTCATACAACTCTTAAAATCCATACATTCATCCATTGTGTCAAGTACATTTGTTCATTTGTTGCCTTCATCGTTTTCAAAACATTTTCTTTCTACTTGAGCCCTTGGCATCAGCTCCTCATCCCCCCTCCCTTCCTCATGAACCCATCATAATTTATAAATTATTAGTTGTTCATGTCTTACACTGACCAATGTCTCTCTTCACCCACTTTTCTGTTGTTCACCCCCCAGGGAAGAACTTATATGTAGATCATTGTGATCGGTTCCCCCTTTCTTTCCCCCCCTTCTCCATCCCCTTCCCTTCTCCTTCTTTCATTATTTATCGTGAGGATTTGTGATATTTAAGGTTTATTATGCCAACCTGGCCGATAAACACATGTGGAACTAATTGAAGGGCAGGTTGATAAATGGCTCAGTGAGCCTTGCCTTTCTTGTTCTCTGTTGGTCTGATCAGTGTGTGGCTGCCTTAGCTAGCCCTCTGCCTCAGCTGGCAAGGCTCACTTCGTGTGAGACATCCCTGAGGAGAAGCCACATGTTCCTACCCTGATGCAGCCCTGGGTGCTGGAGCAGCACGTGGAGACCCCTGCCGAGATGCTTACACACTCACAGGTTCGGCTTTCCTCCTGCAGTCAGCGTTATTGCATGTGTTTTGTGAGGTTGAGGAGGACTTTGTAGATCCGTGTCAGACATTCGGGCAAATGTCATATGTATGGGATTGGACTGGACTGGACAGGGGTGCTTTCTTAAGGTACACTTACCTTTTATATAAAATTCTTTCAAGGCTGAGCCCCAGTGGCATAGTGGTTGAGTGTGGGACTGCAGCCCACTGGCTTGGCAGTTCAAATCCAGCAGCAGCAAGGTTGAATAGCTCCCATGACCACCAGAGGGCAGTGATGCCACCCCCAAAAAATAAATAAAATTCTTACTTATATACATGAGTTTCTGTGGATTTGTTTCTCTAGTCTACCCAGACTAATGCACAGGTTTTTCTGTCCTGGATTCCCTGTGTTTCCAACTCTTATCTGTACTCATGTGTGTACATGCTCTGGTCTAGCCAGAATTGTAAAGTAGAATTGGAATCATGAGAGTGTGGCATGGGGGTGGGGGTGGGGGAAGCATTAAAGAACTAGAGGAAAGTTGTATGTTTTGTCAGTGCTATACTGCACCCTGACTAGCTCATCTCTTCCTTGTGACTATACTGTAAGGGGATGCCCAATTGTCTACAGATGGGCTTTGGGTCTCCACTCTGCATTCCCCCTCATTCACATTTATATGATTTTTTGTTCTGGGTCTTTGATGCCTGATATCTGATCCCATCGACACCTCATGGTCACACAGACTGGTGTGCTTCTTCCACGTGGGCTTTTGTTGTTTCTTGGCTAGATGGCCACTTGTTTGTTTTTGAGCATTTTAAGACCCCAGGTGCTACATATTTTGATAGCCAGGCACCATCAGCTCAAAGTTCTTTGTGATTTCAAAGACTTCTCACCACCACATCTATTTATACTTAAGGAAAGGACCAGGAATGACACTCAGAAAAGATAAAGTCAGGACTGAGCCCCGGTGGCGTAGTGGTTGTGTGTGGGACTGCAGCCCACTGGAATAGAGGTTCAATTCCAGCTCCACAGGAGCAAAGGCTGGGCCTCCTACTCCCACCACCAGAGGGCAGTGATGCCAAAAAAAAAAAAAACCAAAAAAGAAAAAGAAAAGATAAAGTCAAGTTCACTGGGCTCAAATCCAGATATTGCTTGTCATTAGTTGCAGTTAGTGGGCATCTTTATCAAAAATAGAACACAATGTTACCTGTTCTTATGTCTTCTCCATGACCCTTATGTACAAGGGGGTTTCCTTCAAAAATGCAATGGTCATTTGTGTTTTGTTTTGTTTTTTGTTTATGTGAGAGGGATAGTGAATTTGGAGTTTGTTCCACCAGTTCAGGCTGTTAATCAAGTTTTCTATTTAGAGGTTCTGAAAAGATTGCATAAGAGTGTGTGACAAAAAGGCCTGACTTGTGGCATATGGGGGACTGGTTTTGTCACCATGACAATGCCCCTGCTCACACAGCCATCTCAGTGGGCCCCAACCTGCATGCCTCTCTTGCCCCACACACCTGACTCACCTCACCTCACTCCCTGGGACTTCTTTTTCTTCCAGGAATGCAGAGGGACATGAGAGGACAGTGACTTGATGATGTTGGAGAGGGGAAGGGAAAAACAAGGGAGCTGCGGTCGGCCATCCAAACAGCTGAGTTTGAAAGATGTCTCAAGAATGGAATCACAAATCTGACAAATGCATTAAGTGTAATGGAGAGTATTTTAAAGGTGTTAAGGTTCTTTTCTTTAAAAAAAAAATACATAGCTTTGAAAGAAATCTAGATTTTGGGGGGCTGTTATTCATGTGTGTGAGGGGGCTGTGGGTGTGTGGGTGCTGTCCCTTTATCTTTTTGTCTTTTCATTATGCTTTGGGTGAAGATTTACCTAGCACATCTGTTTTCCACTCAACAATTCAGACACATTTGTAAGTAGAGCATGGCTAGAACTTGGATACAAATCAAATCTTCAAGGATACATATTCAGGTCAGCTCACAGGTTCATGTTGATTCTTAAGAAAATGCAAACATTCCTTGAGTAAGTGTCTATCCTGGAGTTTGTTTGGTCCCTGTTCTTTGCATTATGGATTGTATTTTTACAGCACCCTGGTTTTCCAGACAGTTGTTTTAAAAAAGTTACTTATCAATTTAAAAATATTCTGAGTAAATGCAACCACTCACGTATTCCCAAATTAGAGCATGAATGAAAAGAGAGGACACAGCTCAGTTCCTTGCTCCATGCCTGAGCGAGCTGTAGCCCTCTGCTTTCTTACGGATTCATTCTGTGTGCTTCTCGTTCCTCTGAGGCTCCGTTCATTATAACAACACACATTTGTTTCGTGTCATTGATTGCAGTCCCCTCTCTCCACTTTCTCGCTACCCTCTGCCTTTTTGCTTTCTAGCCCTCCTTCTTTCCTGTGCCTTCTTGCCCTTTCTTTCTGGGCAAATGCAGTCTTCCTGGTCTCAGATGGTTCATCCTTCTAAGGCAGTGGTTCTCAACCCTCCTAATGCCGCGAGCCTTTCCTACAGCTCCTCATGTGGTAGTGACGGCCAACCATAACATTATTTTCATTGCTACTTCATCACTGTCATTTTGCTATTGCTATGAATCGGGCGACCCTGGGGAAAGGGCTGGCACACAGCTTGAGAAGCCCTGTTCCAAGGAGTGTGAACCTCTTTGGCACCATTGTTCTTTTGTTGTTTTATTGTGCTATTGTTCTGATTTTTTTGGTGGTGGTGGTGGGAGGGGGAACGCTAAAGGTTGAACTGCAGCAGTGTTTGGTTCCAGACTTGAAAGCTGCTGGCTCGTAGTCACTCTACCAGCCTCTATCTGACCAGTAGGACAGTTTTTTTTTTTTTTTTTTTTTTAATGCTGAGTTTTTGTTCCACATTTTTCTCCTGCTCTCTTCAGGATCCTCTCTTGTGACCCTTTTGAGGGGTCAGCAGAGGTGCCATCCAGGCCTGTGATCTTGGTTTGTGGAGCTGGAATTTCTTCGAGTTTCTTTATTCCGGGTGGGGAGATACCAATCATTGCCTCGTGAAGGGCCAGCGTCCTTCATCTCGACAGTGTTGGTGGGATGGCTGACATCCTTTCGTGGTAGAACTTCTGATGGCATCATTTGAGCGTAGAAAAAAGTATCATCTTGATGTGCACTGTTACCAGATCAGAAACACTGGATTCAAGTCAAGCTTCTCAGGGACTCCCCAAGAAAGGGAGAAGGACGGGGCCTTCTACTCCTATACGGTTACAGTCTCAGAAGCCCACAGGCGGCAATGCTACCCTGTTCTTTAGGGTCACGAGGCCTGGGTACCGACTCGATGGTGGTGAGTTTAGTTTGGTTTATTACTTGTGAAAAATACAAATGCTGCCTTCCTTAAAAGACGGAATGCATGACACCCCTGGATGGAAAGTCAAGGGGTGAAGAGAAGAAAGCAGCTCCGTGTCCTTTTGAAATCCCAAAGGTAAAAACACTGCCTGGCTCATGAACACAGATTTGAGGACTGCCCCCAGGGCATCCACTTCATGGTCTGTTGGCTGTGGTGGCATTTGGATTTGATTCGGAGCTGAGATACGATCCTGAATAACACGGAGCGAGCAACGCATGATTTCTCAGGAGCCAAAGAAAACGTAAGTGCAAATGTTGTTATTCATCCGAAGATTACCAGTTCCCCAAGGAAGGAGAGTCAAACTATAGAGGAGGCCGCTGTCCTGGAACGTGAGGCTCGCTAAGCCCTTTATCTCCCCCGCCTTTCAATTAATCCCACATGTGTTCATTGGCCAGGAATACTGAACCTACCTATCACAGGCTGATGAAGTTTCAAGAAAATGGAAAGCTGCAATGGTGAGGAAAAGGCCAGTGAAGTTGCACAAAGCCCGGCTGCCCTCTCCCCAACCCTCTTTTCCTTTATGACAATGCCAGGCTAACAATACCTGTCCTATGAACATTTTGTTGGAAAAGCTTACTCTGCCCACCCTACTGCCCTGATCTTGCCCTTCCAGACTTCTCTTTGTTCT
>PVJH01038671.1:0-16901 GCA_004026705.1 Nesogale talazaci | reverse complement strand
ACATTAAGAAAGCATCCCAACTCAGTCCTGTCCAAGCTGATAAGTTCAATATTAGCAAATACATCTGACACCAATCTATAAAGTCCTCTTCAGACTCACGAAACACATGCAATGATGTCAAATGCAGCATGATCACAGGCCAGTGAATAGAAAGTCTTTGGATCCAGTGGCATTATAAGCATCTCAGGGCTGGCAGGGGTCTCTGCATGGCTTCTCCAGTTTCAGAGGTCTTGTTGCATCAAGGTAGGTCCATGTGGTTTCTAGCAGAGTTCCATGTGTCTTGTCAGCTGTGATGTCTTCCAGGTAGTTGAGTAGAGAGAAAGAAGTGTCTCCCATCTTCAAGGAAACCAGAAGTTCCCAGAATTCTCAGGACAAGGCCCATGCCCACACCGAAGCAGGTTCAAACAAAGCAATCATTGTAAGAAATTATTGCAGAACCAGGCAGCGTTTCACTCTGCTGTACATAGGGTCACTGTGAGTTGAACTGACTCAAAGACACCTAACAACAACACACCCTCTTGAGCTAAGTGTGATGGTTGGGTTTTATGTCAACTTGACTAGGCCAATATTCTCAGTGGCTTGGCAGTTGAGACCGAGTATACTATCATGATATGACTTAACATAAGATGCTTGATGGCTGGGAGGGGTCAAGCAGTGGTAGGAAGATTAAAGTCACAGCCTTGATGGACTTGAAAGGAGGTTTTCTCAGGGGTATGGCCTACTTCTTCTATCATTAGTTGCTGTGGAAAACGCTTCTTACTGGACTTACCTCTTGCATTTGACTCTTTGACATCTGTTGCTTTTACTTAAGCCAAGAGCCTGCCATATTGCCTGCTGACTCTGGGAGCCATCCATGGTCTGCCATCTCACCTGCCTACCTCGGATTCATTTACCTCTCCCATCACAAGACTTGTTGACCTTGAATTCATCTACCTCTACAGTCTGTGCTGACCCTGCCAATCCTGGGTCCATGAATCCCTGAAGGTATGGCAGCCAGAAGAAGCCTCTAGCTTAATTAATATCTGACCCATGGACTTGAAACTAGGCTTAGGGCTGAGTCCCGGTGGTATATGGTTGTGCACGGGCCTGTGGCCACTGGGCTGGCGGTTCAAATCCAGCAGCAGCTCTCCAGGAGCAAGGCTGGGCCACCACTCCCACCAGAGGGCAGTGATACCCCCTAAAAAACAAACAAACAAAAAAGAAACTAGACTGGACTAGATCATTTTTACAACTGTATGAGTCATTTTCATTATATATGTATATATTATATATTCTCACTATATATGTAATGTGACATATATATATAACATGATGTAGATTGTTATTCCCATTTTACAGATTAGTAATCTGAGATAGAAAGGAGTTAAGGAACTTTTTCTGGTCACAAAGCAGGGGAATAAATGAAGCTGAGATATGACCCAGGGCAGCGCTAAGGTGTAAACCAGGGGGGGACCTGGGGTGTGAATCTGGTGGGGAGCTGACTGGGGCAGTCAGGGTATGAATCAGAGGGAAGTGGGGTTATGAACCAGGGGGGAGCAAGGGTGTGACACAGGGGGAAACGGGAGTGTGACCCAGGGTGAGCCTCGATGTGACTCAGGGGGAGTTGTGGTGTGAACCGGGGGGAAGAGGTGTTGTGAGTTTGGGAGAAAACTGAGGCATGAAGCAGAACACTAATGAATTGGGACCTTCACCCAAGTGCCCTGGGAGACCTATAAGAGAAGGTGGGACCCAGCCAGGGGAGGCCAGCCTGTGTCAGGGCCGAGGTAGAAACCAGTCATGTTGGGGAGTTAACGTTTGCCAAAGACACCAGCAGCAGGCGAGCCAGGCCCGGAAGCCAGGGGCAGCGGCATGGGATGGAATTAGGGTTCCCCTGCCAGGTTTCCAAGAACTGAGTGGGCAACTGTCAGGATCTCAGCCACCGCTCCAGGGACAAGGGCACGGGGTGTGCACCTGCCAGCTGGGGCTGCCTTCCTGAGAGGGAGACACGTTCAACCAGCTGAAGTCGAGACCCAGGGAGCTTGCGGCACTCACCCAAGGTCCTCACCCCCACTTATCACCCCCCCACCCCCAGATATGCTTCCAGTCACAGCAGGCCTGGAGGAGCACCACGCTAGTTAAACATACATTGTGGTGAGCCCCCACTCAGGACCCCCCAGGCACAGCAGCACAAACCGCCGCTGGTTCCTGCGTCCTCCTCAAAATGGTTCTTATGGGGGAGCCAATGTGCTGCGGCCCTGCTGTCCATCCATCTACCATGTGAAAATATGAATGTGAATACACAGAAGAGACGCAAATAAAACTGAAATCCAAGCTTTGGCGGGAGCCAGGAAAGATGAAGCTGAAAGATTCAAGCTGTCAGCCTCTCCTCCTGTTGCGAGAACCAAGCTCCAGTTGGACTTGAATTGGCTCCCTCCGGGTCCTTCGCCCAGATCTCAGCAGCAGGTAAAGAGTAGGGTTGTGGTCCCTGATGATGTGGCAGGGGACCCGTGGGGCTGCTAATCCCAGGGCAGGTGTTCAAACACAGCAGGGGCAACAGTGAGGTGCTCTGTTCCCATGAAGATGTATTAGTCTTGGGAAGCCACAGGGACAGTTCTAGCCTGTCTAGAGGGCCCCTATGAGTCAGCCTGAGGACAATGAATTTGTTTTTTTGAACTTGCACTCAGCAGTTGCCAGAGTCAGGAACCTGATGGCTCAGTGAAGGTGCCTGGATCGGCCTTCAAACAATGGGAGAAAGGCTGGACTCTCTGCTCGCCTCAATAGTGACTGTCTCAGAAACCACAGGGGGCACGATGAGACAGCTGTGAGTTTGGTTTTTAGAATTTGGACCTGGCAGTCCCTGTTCAGAGCAACCTCACACGTGTCCTCTTTAGGTTCTTCCAAAGAGGATCGCCAGACCTTTCTTTCAAATACCACGGGGGTGGGTTCGAACTGCTAAGCTTTCAGTCTGCAATGGAGTGTGTTCATGGTTTTCACCACCCTGGAGACTTTGACCAGGAAAATTCTCATGTGAGTTTTCACCCTCCCTACTTCTCCAACGCAATTCTCGTAAAGGTCGAAGATAAGGGGTCCCACTTCCCTAAAGAGTCACAGTCCCTCACACACAGGGGCAGTTCTCCCCTGCTGTCGTGAGTCAGAAGTGACTGGCGGGCAGCGTTGGGTTTGGGGATGATAAGCACACAGCTGTCAATCAAGATGCCTCTGTTTCAAAGTTTGGTCCCCACGGAGAGGTCGTGCACTCCTCCGTCAGATGTCATTCTCTCTACATTTGTTTCCTGGCTCTGTTTTTGCTTCTTTCAGAAGGCCTTCCGCATTCTGGTACGCGTTACAGTCCATTGCGTAGAGGTCTTAGACAAGTGAAGTGGGGTCACTTCCTGGTTCGCGTATGGCCCTGGAGTCAAACTGGGGCTGTGTCACCTTACCCTCTAACGCTCCGACCTTCCGTTTCCTCGTCTGTAAAATGAGAATGGTAGATTACCATGGCAGAGTACCCTCCCCATTCTCTTTCACGTGGTGCCTGGTCCATGGCGAACTGTCATAGTCTCACCCACCTCTCAGAGAGTGAAGGAGCCAAAGGCAGTTGCCACTCACCACCAGTGGCTGCTGAAATTTAAATTAATTATGAGCAAGTGACATTTAAAGGCCATTCTCTCAGTAGCACTAGCCACGTTTTAAAAACCATGTGACACTCATACTCAAAGTCAGAGTCAAAGTCACTGCCAACAGGTCCGTGCCAACTCATACGGACCCCTACAGAACAGAGCAGAACTGCCTCGAGTTTCCTAGACTGTCACTCCTTATGGGACTCATCCTTCTTCCATGGAGTGACTGGTGGCTTTAAATGGTTGACCTTGTGGTTGGCAACACAACCCATAATCCACTGTGCCACCAGGGCTTCCAGGTGACTTCAAAACCAAAGCCACTACCATCAAGTCAAGGCCGACTCATAGACCCCCAATAGCACAGGGTGGAACTGCCCCTCCTACGAGAGGAGAGTGCCCATCTTTCTCCATGGAGCAGCTGGTGGTTTCAAACTGCCCACCTTACAATCGCAGCCCAATGTATTCCCACTACACCACCAGGGTTCCTCAGGGTTCCGCTTAGGTGAATTTAAAATGATCCTATTTCCAGGGCAAAAGATTAAAGGGTGGAAATAAACAAATGGTCAATAAAGGAGAAATATTTTTAGAAAGCTTAACTCATTCGCACTAACAGGTGTCTTCTCCATTTTCCTTGGTCTTTCTTTTGACAACCAAACCAACTGCCGAATTAATACTACACAGCTCAAGGGCATGGAGCTCTCCCAGGCCGAAGACAACATCCTGTGCAATATTAATATTAGCGCAGCATCCAGCTGTCTGGGGCAGTGGCGTCATCCACTGTCCCCCACCACCACCTGAGTTGAGGTTTTATTCTAGAGCTGTGCAGCACTGTGCGTACAAGCTATTGCTGCTTTTGAATTGTTCCAAGATGATTCGGTGGATGAAGTGAGCTCATGAAAAACATCCCAAAGCAGCCAGACATCCAGTTAATCATGGGTGTACAAGTTGGCCTCTGGACAGACACATCTGCAATGTCTTTGTAAGATTCAAGTGTCTCATAAACTAGACAGCCACTGTGTTGTTAGCTTTCTGTTGTGATAGGAAGTATGTTCATTTTCAAGTGACTAGAGGAAATATAGTTTGGTGTGATTTTGGAGAGGAAATAGGACTTTGCTAAAACAATCCATTTGGCCCTGCCCACCTTTACCCCCACTTTTATTTTCACAAGTTCAGAGTCACTTTCTTAGTTTGGATTGTCCTGAAGACTTGAGACTTTGCGCGCACACACACACTGTTTACTTTCTGTGTCATTTTGAATGACATTGTTGTGTTTACCAGACTTTTCTGGCTAAATTTAATGAACATCTAAAACTCACTGTTGTGGATTCAACTGTGTCTTCCAAAAACAAACAAAAATTAAACAAACCAAAGCAACTATGCTGTGACCCCTAATCTCTGTACCTAAGTTTATAATCCCATTTGGAGTGAATTTTGGTTTTGTTTTTTGGCACATTCATAAAACCATGTGAGTGTAGGGTGTGTCTTCAGTCAGTGTCTTTGGGGATATAAAAGAGATTAAGCAGGCAAGTGAGAAGTAGAGGTGGGGGGGCAAGAGAAAGGCTGAGTCAGGAGAAGAAGCTCAGAAGAGACAAGGCTCTTCTAGAATCCGAAAGAGATCATCTCCGCTTCAATCCTTTACATTTGAACACCTTAAATTTGAACTTCTAGCCTGCTAAACTGTGAGAAAATAAATTTCTGTTTGTAAAGGCCACCCAATCTAGGACATTTCTGTTACGGCAGCACTCCAGAACCAAGACACTGGTGCTCGCAGTGTCCCCACTCGAAAATGGCCATCAGTGGAAGACATGCAGCTAACCTTTGATTTAACAACGGAAGATGGAATCCTCTCCATCTAAGATTAGGCACAAGACTGTCCCTTATCATCTCTTCTATCAACCCTGTGCAGTCTGTGGAGGCAAGCACAAGAAAGAAAAGGCAACCAGACCAGAGAGGGAGTCATGAGACAAGGCAGAAGACTGTCCCTCAGGGCACGTCACCTTCTACTCCGGTCTCCCAAGCAACCATGTGGTGTGCCTGCCTAAGGCCTATCCTCCAAACACCACCTCTGTATTTGTACACCTTAAAACCACCGCGTCAGAGATGGTGTCTGGCTATCAGAAAGAATAGTGTCGGGGTCTTACAGGCTGGTCACCAAACAAGCAGTCGTCTACGTGAAGTGTCAGTTAAGTTCACATGGAAGAAGCACACGGGCCTATATGATCCAAGGACTGTAAATAGCCGGGTCCAAGATGAGAGGGAGGAACTGTACTCGAGCTTAAAATTCTGAGCAGAAAGCCGTGATGACAATGAAAGCCAAAACTCCATTTGTAGAATCCCCGGGTGAATTAAACCTTTGGAGAATCCCCTCTGACCATGATCAGGGACATGAATGACCTTGCTAGCAGACAGAATGCAAGTGCATCAGGGCAGGAGTAGTTAGGCTAAAAATGAACACCTGACCGTTTGTTTTCCCTTTTGACCCATTTGCTACTTGTTCTAGCTTTTATTATTTTCTGTCTTCTTTTGGAATGATGATTTTCTCTTACTCTCTTTTTTTTTGCAGTTGAGTTTATGTATGTATGTGTGCATAGGTATGTATATATGTATAGGATGAAATACAGGATAGGTAAACCTACAGAGACAGTAAGTGCATTCAAAGTTTCTTAGGATTATGGAAGGGGAAGTTAGGGGGGGTACCGAGAGCTAATATAATATGAATACAAGAATGAAGAAAAATGTCCTAAAATTGATAGTGCCGATGGAACTTTTAAAATATGTTCACACCATTGAATTGCATGATACATGAACCATATGTCAATAAAATGACTAAAACTTTTAAAAATAAGACAAAGTATGTGAAATTGGTAGGGGGGAAAGAATAATAATGTATTGCACCTAAGTTTGAGGAAGAGCATCTGTAATCTTAAGGCTTGTGAGATGCAACGAATGGGCTTTACTCACATGGAGAGTAAAGGAATGATGGAAATCAAAGGCTCAATTAGAAATTAATCTGCGGGACCAATTGCCCACATGAGCCACGACCTCTTCAGCCTGAGACCAAAAGAACTGAACAGTGTCTGGCTACACAACTGACTGTCCTAGCCAGGGACACAGTAGAAGGCAACAGATAGGATGGGAGAAAAATGTAGAGCAAAATTCAAATTCCTACAGAAGTCCAGCCCTTCTAGACCAATAGAGATGAAAGGGACCCTCAAAATCAGTGTCCCATAATAACTTTTTGACTTGGGATGAAAGTTATTTTTGTAGGTCACCTTTCATTCAAATAATAGTCTGACTTTTAAAATGAACAACATCACCTGTAATGAATATTAGTATTAGTAATGTGTCCCTTAAGCCATTAACCAGATGAGATCAGACAGGCCACAGTTATCTAAAAGCAAAGTTAATATGCTAAAGAAGAAGGGACGCTACATCCATAGAAACAGAACAAACTGTGTAGAAATAAGAATAGTGACACATTGTAAAACCTGTGGCTAACAGCATGGAACAATCTGTACAAGAATTGTTCAAGGGGAACCCAATTTAATGTAATAAAATATTGAATGCTGTGCAGAGCATCAAAAAAAGATAGACAATGGGCTGAGCTCTGGTGGCGTAGTGGTTGTGTATGGGACTGCGGCTCACAGGGTTGGTGGTTCAAATCCAGCAGCAGCTCTCCAGCAGCAAGGCTGGGCTTCCTACTCCCATCAGGGCAATGATGCCCTTCCTCTCCCCCCCCTCCCCCCAAAAAAAGTGGATGTTGGAATTCATCTTTCCACCAAGAGATCTATTAAGGGACTTATGCCTTCCCCTTCCATTTATTCATATGAGGAGGTTTCAAAACACCCATGGAAATATTCCATTTTCCTTCGATTCCACTTTTACAGAAACTCTCTGAAGCCCCCTCCTACGCTGAAATTGCATTCAATGCCTTCATGGATTTTCAAATGTTAAACCATCTTCTCATTATAAAAAAACATCCGCTGTAGATTTTATTTTTTAAAGTACCTTCTTAAAAAATGTGTTATGGGTTGGTTTAAACCAATTTTAAAAGCTGTGCATTTTTCTTTTGACTGTTGGTGTTCTTGGCTTCTCGTCGTGTGTGAAAATTCAGAAAGCTTGCCTGAGACTGCTGGCAGCACCGTTGACATCCTGTTCTTCTGATCCATTCATCACGGGACCGGAGGCCACCCCTGCCTTCCTGCTGCCAGCCTCCTTGCTCTGTGTGACAGCAGCCAGCTGGAGAGGAGCGGGCCCCTGGGGCACTGCTGTCCACGTCATCCAGCCCTCCTCCTGTCCCCGCTCGGGAGTCCAGTGCAGGAAATAACCTCCTGCCGGCAACCTCTCCACTCGTTCAGAAGCACACTTCACCTTTAAAAAGCAACCACAAAGACAACTGGTTCCCTACCTTTCAAAAACCAGCCCTGGGGCCACGCGGAGCAGATTAGACTTAACCCTCTTAAGTTTGGACATTAACATTTTTCAGCTGAACTGAAAGATAATTAAGCTATGTGTAGCTAGATATCATCTAGACAGTGAATGTAAAAGAGTCATAAGTGGTTTTGGAGAGATTAGCAAGAATCAAAGTATTACCCACAATGCACTCTGAGCACCAAGACTACACGTCAACATGTATTCTTTGCTTTAAGAGTTCCTTTCCTTCTAAATTTGGACACAGAGGGCAATTTCTGCTCCCATAAACAGTCACAGTCTCAGAAAAAGACAGGGGTGCTTCTCTCCTATTCAATAGGGTCACTGTGCGTCAGAATCAATTTTAGGGCAATGGGTTTTTTGTTTCTTCCTAATAAGTCTTTACTGGAGGGAAATTAAAGAATGCAAGTGTCTGAAGCTTCAAAAATGTCAAGTTACACAAATAAAAATTAAGTGCTGGTCCACATGGACCACAGCCTTCTCCAACCTGAGACCAGAAGAATTAGATGGTGCTCAGCTCCCACTGCTGACCCATTGGGTACAATAGAAGGTCCCAGCAAAAAGGGGCAAAGAATGTAGAACAACATTCAAAGGTTTAAAAAAAATTTAAGACCAGGTTTAATGGTCTGAAAGAGTCTAGTTCAGTGGTGCGCAACCTTTCTAATGCCGTGACCCTTTAATAAGTTCCTCCTGTTGTGGTGACCCCCCCCAAAACATAAAATTATTTTCATTGCTACTACATCACCCAAAGGGGTCATGACCCACAGGCTGAGAACTGCTGGTCTAGATGAACCCCGAAAATTATTTCCCAGAGACCATCTTGTTACTTGAGACTGATGACACCTCTTAAGGTTACCTTCGAGACAAATAATCCAAAACTCAACCCACCGCTGTCAAGCGGCCGGCTCAGAGCCACCCCACTGGACAGAGTAGGGCTGTCCCTGTCAATTTCTAAGACTGCAAATCTTTAAGGGAGTAGAAAGCCCCGTCTTTCTCCCTCGGAGCACCTGGTGGTTTCAAGCTGTGGATCATAGCCCCATGTGTGACCATCAGGCCACCCCGGTCTCCTCAAATAGAAAGATCAGTAGATTTTATGTTGACCGAATCGGAACTTATTACATATGCTGCTTGGCTTCTTACTTTTTCTTTCTTTCTTTCCTTCTTTCTTTTTTTTTTTTTTGTGACATCACTGCCCTGGTGGGAGTAGAAAACTCAGCCTTGCTCCTGGAGAGCTGCTGCTGGATTTGAACTGCCAACCCTGTGGGCCGCAGTCCCGCACACAACCACTACGCCACCAGGGCTCAACCGGCTTCTTACTTTTTGATAAGGCTTGCTGACATGTGTCACTTTCCAAATTATCTTCCTCGGCTTGTTTTAGTTTTAAATAAAAATTTTTAAGGAAAGTTCGGGTACATCACACAAAATTCAGAAGGTGGCAAAAATCGGCTTCCCTCTTTCTCCCTCCCCGAGACTCTCAGTCCATCTTCTTGGAGACTAACACTGTCTGGTTTCTGGGACTCTTTTGCAGACTATATACTGCATAGCTAAGTACAGGAGGGTGCTGCATATAAATTCTCTATTGTCGCTGAATACTGGCTGAAGGACCTAAGTTGATGATGATAGGTGACAAATAGCCCCATTCTCAAAGAAGGGCTTTCAACATCCTTTGAAGACTCTCCTAAGAAAAGAAGGAATTGACTTACTGAGTCTGGGTCACTATGTATCTCCCGAGGAGGGAGTCAGGGGACCAGAGTGCATTGAATTTCCTTCTTTGGCCACAAAAGAGGAAAGGGGGGTACCCATGCCCTGTTTCCCACATACATGGGAAGGGAACCTCTCACAGCAGGCAGGACTTGCTGACCCTGAAGGTATAAATGGAAAGAGGCGTCTCCCTCACCTGCCAGAAGCCTGCTGCATTTCATGGGTAGGTGGCCCGTGCCAAAGACCGGTTGCCATCTTGAAAATCTGAATGTTGTCCTGGAATTTGTGTGTTGCTAGAGTAAACCCAGAGAACAATGGAGACTGTGATGGAGAAAAGCCAGAAGGCAGGCACAGGCTCAGACCCCCCCAGAGGACAGCATGCAGGCACTCAAGCAAGTGGCCTGTTGGTTCCGTGCACACATGATGCTTGGGGAAGTCAGGGCCCCTGGGGCCCCAAGGAGACTTGCACAGGACCTGACTGACTGGAGTGAAAGTGGGAGCGCGTGGGCAGGGGCCAGTGGTGGATCCTACCCTTGCTACATCATGGACACGCATCGGATTCCCCAACCTAAGTCCTGGGATGGATGTTGAGGCAGCAGCCTTGGTCAGGGAAGCATTACCAAAGGAAAGCCTACCCCTGGGCCTGGCAGCAAAGCATCTGGAAGTTACTAGAAGGCTTCCAAGATTTTAGAGCCTCTGGCTTGAACCAGGGCTGCAGTGCTGCAAAGCAAATATCCACTGACTTAGAAGCGGGCTTCCCATATGGAAAAAAAAAATCACTGCATTTGATGGAAAGAAACACTCTTGCCATATACAGCTTCCGGAGAGAGGAACCGAGGTTGGCGCCATCCTGCAGCAGCCTACCTGCCACCAGGACAGCGGGGTGTCCTGTTGGACCGCTGCGGAGGTGGAGACTATCACAAGATGCATTTATCCAAAAGGGGATTGGGTGATGCACCCCCAGATTAGGCATAGGCAATAAAGGTTGACGTTTCCTGGCCTCCGTTTGTTTCTCTACAAAAGCAGCCGGACAATCTCGAGCTGGCTGAGGTGTTGTCACTGAGGAAAATCCTGGTTGGAAGCCCGGGAGCACACACAGCCTGCTCATCAGAACTCGGCTTCTGGACAGCCTCTTCTTGCCCCCCGCACAGTGCGTGTGAGGGCAGCACACCTTCCACCTTGGGTTCACTTTTCTGTCATTTCTCGTGCAGCTGGGCTGCTTTGGGCAATAGTGTAGAGTCCTAAGGAGTGTAACTGTCTGTTATTGTTGCCCTTGTCTTCCTTATTGTCATCGTTGTTGTTAGCTCTCATTTCCCCCCAACCTCTTCTGCTATGGCCCTACATAATTATTAAATCCGGTTCAGTCTCTTTAGCTTTCCCAATCCTGGAGTAAGTCTATGTTTGTATGAAGCTAAGCAAAGACTGTGGAAGAGAAAAAAGGCCGTGTTGAAGGTGAATCTGTTAGAGGTCGAGTGATCCTGTCCATTGGAATCGAGTTTTTGTTCCCATTGGGCTCTTTGAGGGTCCCTGGGGTTCCCATGATTCTCTCAGGGACTCTGTGAGGTTAAAACTATTCTTAAAAGAATATTCTGATGCTGTTTGCTGTTCACTCTCAGTCTCTCATGAGTGAGGCATGTGACCCACCACAGGGTGGACTTAGAAGCAGATATGAGGATTCAGCTGTCTGCTATGGTAACAAACATGAAAAAAAATTGTCAAGATGCCAAACAACCTCTCTCCTCACTGTTGATGGGTTGCCGAGAAGCCCTGGCAACTGTTTACGTGCAATTGATTTACAATTGCCTTTGGGGAAAAAAAAGAATGAATCTTCTAAATTATCCTGGTTTTATTCTCTTCTGCAATAAAGAATGTTAGATAGAACCCACTTACTCAAAAGTTTCTTGAGGTTCTCAATAATTTTTAAATAAAGTATAAGGGAGGCCCAAAACTTTGAGAGTCTCTCTTATAGCTGACAGTGGAAAATAAAAAAAAAAAAATATGGGGGTGGGGTTCGTCAATGAATAGACCATGACTCCTGGGACCACATGGTGTCCCAGTAGAAGTGTGTTCTATAGGGGGTCTAATAGCTGGGTTCTCTAAAGTATATGTGAGACTTGGACTATTGAATTGTATGATACTTCAATTATATTCCAAAAAAAAAAAAAAAAAGATTTGCAGGCTTAGAACCGTGGGCTTAGGAACCGTAAGTGCCAAATGAATTGGAATTGGCTGGAAGACACTAGGCTTGTTTGTTGCTGTTGCTGTGGCTGTTGCTGTTGTAAGACTGCCTGGGGGTAGGAGGGTGGAAGGAGAATCCGGCACTGGCTGGTGGGCAGGCGTGTGTTAACTTGAGTTGAAGAACAAAAAATACACCTCAACTCACTGCCATTGAGTCAATTCCAACTCACAGTGGCCTTATAAGACAGGGTAGAACGTTCCCTGTGGGTTTCTGAGACGGTAACTCTTTACGGGACTAGAAAGCCTCATCTTTCTCCCACAGAGTGACTGGTGGTTTTGAACTGCCGACCTTACGGTGATTAGCAGCTCAACATGTAACCCACTATGCCACTAGGGCTCCTCTTGAGTGCAAGGGAATGTGATTTAAAAAGGAAAGAAATATTGCTTATTGGAAAGTCACTAAACCACGTGTAAAATAATACTAATTAGGTTGGTCTTTGGATAAAATGAAATATACATATGGGGTACCCCCCCAAAATACTCATTTTTTAGGGGGATAGTGCATTTGGAGTTTGTCCCACCAGATCAGACAGTTGATCAAACTCTCTATTTAGAGGTTCTGAAAAGATTGCATAATAGTGTGTGTCCCAAAAGACCTGATTTGGGCAGACAGGAGACTGGGTTAGCCACAACAATGCATCTGCTCATGCAGCCATCTCAGTGCGCCAGTTTTTGGCAAAAACAGCATGCCTCTCCTGACCCATGCATCTTATTCACCTGACCTCACTCTGTATGACTTCTTTTTGTTTCAGTAAATGAAGAGGGACATGAAAGGAAACAATCTGATGACATAGAAGAGGTGGGGGAGAAAAGTGGGGGAGAGGTGTTGTCAGCCATGCAAAAAGATGAGTTTGAAAAATGTTTCCAAGAATGGAATTGCAGATTTGACAAATGTATTTATTAAGTGTAATGGAGAGTACTTTGAAGGTGCTAAGGTTGGTTTGGAAAAATATTTAAATGCATAGCTTTGAAAAAACTGGGGATATGTGTGTGTAATATGTGTGTATGTATATGTGTGTATACATATACATGTATGTGTGTGTGCATGTGTGTGTGTGTGTGTGTGTGTGTATATATATATATATATATATATATATATAATCACCAAGCCTTTCTTCAAAGGCCCTTCTGGTTGGATTCACACCTCCAGCTTTTCAGGTAGGTGAACTAACCATGTGACCAATCAGGGACCCCCTCATTTAGTAACAATAGCAGCTGAATTTAGAAATGCTACTTTTTTGAATATTAAAAAAAGACCCATGATGAGGACATGTAAACCAGATTTCATCTGATTTTTAGAAATGATTGACTCTGCAAGTCGGTCTCCAAGTGTTCTGTGAGCAAAAGGTTCTGTAGCCAGATAACTGCTCAGAAGCGGGGGGAGGATCCGTGAGACTTACATCCTAGGTCAGGGAGGCAGACAATGAAACACATGCGTGAATAAACTCATGAGACGAGTGTAGAGGGTGAGCACTGCTTTGAAGGAAATACACGGCTCCCGGGATAAGAATCCCTGGACTGGAACAAGCTGGGCCAGGTGATGCAAGGGGCGGGGGGCACTACGCAGCTCTTCAGGACCCCCTGGTGGCATTACATTACGGGTTACACAATGGGCTGCTAACCACAGGGCCAGCAACTCCAAATCACCAGTCACTGTGAGCGAGAGAGATGAGGTCTCAACCCCTTTAAAACATTATAGTCTGGGTGAGTCCGGGTAGACTAGAAAAACAAATTCATCAGCATACATATGGACATAAGTAAAGTCTTATATACAAGAGGAATGGGACATTGATAAAGCATCCCAACCCAGTCCAGTCCAAGGTCATAAATCCGATATTAGCCCATATGTCTGATACCAGTCTATAACGTCTCCTTCTGACTCACAAAATATATGCAATGACACCAGGACAATCACAGGCCAGTGGATGCAGAGTCTTGTGTGTCCAGTGGCAGTAGAAGTAGTAGAAGCATCCCAGCTCTGGCAGGGGTCTCCCTCCCCACGGCTCCTCATTTCCAGGACAAAGGGTCCATCAGCAGTATCCGCCATTGGTGGTAGAAGCATCTCAGCACTGGTAGGGGTCTTCACATGGCTTCTATTCTGGCTCCACCAGTCTCTAGGTATCAGAATTGATCAGCATGCCATCATTTTACCTTATCAGCCATTTGTCTCCAAGAGACTGAGTCTCTAGTCTCTCATCTCCACGGCGGAAATATCGCGAGATTTCCTAGACTTCTCAGAGAAAGCCATGCCCACACAGAGGCCCCACCGGCTATCTCCAGATTGACAGGCCAGACTCCACCCCCACACTCCCCATCATGAAATTGACATCAAGTACACGACCGCCACATGGTCTCAGAAACCCACCGGACAGTTAGTTCTCTGTTCTATAGGACCTCTAGGAACTGGAATCAATTTGATGGCAGTGAGTTTAGCATGTTGTTTTGTCTTTGAGACATACTGCCTCAGAAGGGTCTAAAAAGACCTACGTCCATGCATTGGGAGATGGCAGAAAGGAAAATAAATAACCCATGACCTCACACATGGCCAAGGATGCCTATCCTACCAAGGGTTGTCGGGTGCTATTGTGTTGGTTCTGACTCACAGCCACCCCTGTAGACAACAGAGGTCCTGCATGGTCCATGCACTTCTTATTTTCGAGCCCATTGTTGCGGCCATGCTGTCAATGCGCCTTGTGAAGGTCTTCCTCTTTTTCCCTGACCTTCTGTTTTGCCAAGTCTGATGTCTTTCTCAGGCACTTATCTCCCCTGATGACATACCCTGCCCTTGGTGTGGAATGAATCATTTAAAAACAAAACAAAACAAATTCTCCTGTTTTTCCTTGAGGGAAAGATTCTGGGGAAGATTCTTCCAAAAGCTCTGAGCAGGGGACCTATCAGGAATGCCATGCTGGTGGGAGTCCTCAGAGGACATGGTCAGATGAGAGGCAGACAGAGGTTGCCTTAAACCCCCACGTGGGGAAGCACATGCTTGGGTGGAAATAGCACACCAGGACGGGCCACTTAAAGTGCTTATGGTGAGTGCTGTCGCCCTGAGGTTCAGAGCAATCCCTGGAACGGAGCTTCCGTGAAAGATTAGAAGCCCAACAAAGCGGTCCTCTGACCCAAAGACATCATGAGAAGCCCGGCAGGCACTCACTTCAGCTATGCCCCCAAGAGCACAGGGTCAGGTGCTCAGGGAGGTAGCCAGCTCTGCATTCCTCGCCTGGATTTGCAATTGATAAGGAAACCAGGTGCTCCTGTACACAGGGGGGACCGAAATAAACCAGTGTGTTCCGGTATCAGCCTATCAGCCCATGCCAGTTCACGCTTCCATTTATAACAGAGGTTCTCCTTCATGGGCCATGTGTGGCAGAGAGCCGAGTTAGAGACTCCGGACACAGCCAGCTTCCTCTGACACAACCGCTGAAATGAATGAAATGCTCAGAACATCCCCGCCAGGGCAACTCACACCAGCGTGTCACCTACAGCCAACTTCCCACCAGCTCTCAGCTCCTCTCCCAGCTCTACCACCGCTTCACTGAAGACTCCCAGAGCCTCCGCTCCATCCCAGATATGCTCCCACACCAAGCCCAAGACACAGACCTCAACGTCTTCCCGGATGTCCCCTCTTGGACACCCCACAGGATCTTCACAGTTGAAGGACCTGTGTCTGTCCCCCAGGCCCTCCTCTGTAAGATGGGACTACCCACGGGGTGGCGTGTAATAGTCCCACCATTCTGCAGGCTCAGAGTCCAAAACCAGGGCCTCCACTGAGCTGACTCCTGTTAAGGGCAAGCCTCTGGAGGGAGAGTCTGCCCCTGCCTCTCTCCTCACTTCTGGTGACACTTAAGGGCCCTGTGTCCCTGCCTCTGCCTCATCCAGGGCCATCTGGATGAAGGCCCACCCTCCACCAATGTCCTGCCACGTTACCCTACCTGATCATGTCTTCAAAGACCTTATCCTCGAGTCATATCACATTCACCCCGGCAGGAATTAAAAATCATTCCTTTGTCCCCAGGGTCAACATATTACTGGGGGTGGGAGGTGGGGGGGCATGACTCACCCCATAATGGGCCAAAGGTCCAGGTTCCCCTAAACTGCACTTTCTTTCTATTTCAGATGGCCCCACCATTGACCCCATCTTCCACGCAAACACCGAAGGAACCTCACGGGGAGTGAGCGTATCCCAGAGCATCTTAAGAAAGGGCAGAGGGCATCAAGGGGCTTAGACTAATAGAATTCACGTTCATCGTGGGCTGGTCCTCGAGATGGATTCCCTAGCCCTGGTGCTTCGCATCACCCCTCAGCTTTATGAAGACAGGGTGCCAGGCTTGGGGGGCTGGTGTCAGAATAGGGCCCAGGATGAGAGTGTAGCTTTGAGGGCCACACTTGACTCTGGATCAGCGAGGACTCTGGGGGGACCTGGCACTTCTGAGATGTGTTTGCATGACCATGTTGTCAGGGCTGTCACCGGGGAACCAGCAGTCCTGTGAGTGGTGAGGCAGGGACATCCCTAGGGACAGACACAGAAGGGGACTGCCAACCCCCCAAGAGAAAGTAGACAAAAGAGACATGGAAGTGTGGGGAACTCCCGATGCTGCAGCCCCATGTGTGGAGGCCTGTTGGTGGCCTGTGGCACCCTTTGCCTTCCAACTACCTGCTGAGTTTAGGCCCCATCCTCTGTAACTGGGACAGATGTAACAGTGTGGGCTCACCCCTCCACCCTTTTCCTTAGAAATCCAGCTTGAAAACCACTATACCACTAGATCTCTCTCTCTCTCTCTCTCTCTCTCTCTCTCTCTCTCTCTCTCTCTCTCTTCCCTTACTCATCCCACCCCCACCCCCACTTCCCACCCCCATTCTCTCCCCTCTCTTTCTCCTTCTACCTGCTGCCACCTGCTGGGTGTTTTGCTGTGAGCAGCCACTAGATGG
>PVJH01038670.1:0-17007 GCA_004026705.1 Nesogale talazaci | reverse complement strand
TGTGTGTGTGTGTGTTTCTGCCCCACCATTGCTGTGAACTTTCCCAGGTCTTCAACACCCCCCCTCCCCCACCAGGAACAGTGCTGGGCACTGGGGGTCTCTGTTTTTAATTTTTATTTATTATTTTTATTTTAAATCATCTTATTGGAGGCTCTCATAGCTCTTATAATCCATCCATTGTGTCAAGCACACTTGTACATATGTTTCCATCATCATTTTTAGACGTTCTCTTTCTACTTGAGCCCTTGGTATCAGCTTGTTTATCCTGCCCCCCAAACTTCCTCCCTCATGAACCCTTGATCATTTTAATATTTTCCCCCCATGTCTTACACCGACCGATGGCTCCCTTCACCCATTTTTCTTTTGTCTGTCCCCCCTGGGAGGGGATTCTATGTAGATCATCGTGATCAGTTATCCCTCTTTTCCTCCACCTTCCTGGCATGGCTACTCTCATGATTGGTCCCCAGGGGTTCATCTGTCCTGGATCCCCTGTGTTTCCAGCTCTCATGTGTCCCCTGTACGTCCTCTAGCTGGGTGTGTAAGATAGAATCGGGGTCATGATAGTGGGGGGGGGGGGAACCATTCAAGAGCTTGTGTGTTTCAAAGTTGTGTGTTTCACCAGTGCTCTTCTGCACCCTGACTGGCTCGTCTCTTCCCTGCGACCAGGGAAGGCGCCCTGCTTCTGACAGCGAGGACGGCAGTGTGTGCTCCCCACGGGAGTGGCCGCTGCCCTGCGACCTCGGGGGCCCGCACTGCTGGTGCCTGGCCGAGCAGCCACGCAGCCCGGGCACTTAGTTGTGTCCGGGGCCGAGTCCTGTGTCTCTGCCCGAGGGCCCAGGTGAGGGGTCCGACCCTCGCCCGAGGGCACAGCCTGCGACACCCACGTCCGTCCTCCGACCGCCCAGCCCTCTGGGGGCCTCTGCTCCCACGGCCCGTTGTGTGAGCTCGCACTGCCACGGGCTCGGACGCGGTGTGAGCACCGGGGGCCCCTGGGCAGGCTCCTCAGCTGAGCTCTCTGCCGAGTCCCTCTGGGGCTCTCTGCTGAACCTGTGAGGATTTCTGCCCAGAGAGGGGGCATCGATGCCGTGGGGACCCAGAACTCACCACCATCCAGAGAGACCCTTCCTGCTTCCCTGGGCTCTGTTCCTGCACCGCCCTTTTTGCCCCCAGTAACCCCCCTCCATCCGCCCATCCGGTCCCTTGCAGTGTGGGCTCTGTCCAGGAGAAGAGCCAGGAGGACGTGCGTGTCTCTGTGGCAGGGAGAACGTGGGACCCGCAGTTGTCCAGCCCGTCCACGACCTCTGGTGGCTGCCTGTGTGGTCAGTTAGGGATCTGTTTGTGGACAGGCCTTTCCAAAGCTTCTCTGGGACCAGGACCCAGGAGGGCGCTTCCTGGTGGTGTGAGGGGCTTCCACAACCTGGCCGGGAGCGTCCCCATTCTCTTTTCTCCCAGTGAACTCACCGAAGCACCCCCCCCCCCCCCGCCACCGCTCCCAGGGTAGTCGCTGGCTAGCTTTTAAAGAAACCGCTGACCATTGAATCCACTCATGAAACGGAGTGTCGGAAAAACTGGAGAAAAATCACCCAAACCCCAAAGTTGGTCTCTTGGAGAGCGAGCAGGCCTGGATCAGCGGAGCCCAGGGTGAGACCTTACGGGAATTCCCAGAGTGGAGCCCTGGTGTGATGGAGTCAGAGTGCATGGCTGCTGCCCCAGGTCCATCAGAAGGTCTTCTCGGAGGACGGGCCCTGCTGGGTGTGCCCCCCACCCCGCCACTGGTCTCGGTGTGTGTGTGTGTGGGAACTAAC
This sequence comes from Nesogale talazaci, assembly GCA_004026705.1. Classification (NCBI taxonomy): domain Eukaryota; kingdom Metazoa; phylum Chordata; class Mammalia; order Afrosoricida; family Tenrecidae; genus Nesogale; species Nesogale talazaci. The sequence goes on along the minus strand of PVJH01038670.1, from coordinate 15,202 downwards.
GTGAGGGCAGGGCTGAGCGAACAGTGACACCCAAAAAACGAGAGTATCCAGAGCAGCCATTTTCAACCTGTGGGTCACAACCCCTTTGGGGGTCGCAGGACCCTTCCACAGGGCCCCCCCAATTCATAACAGTAGTAAAATGACAATAGCGACAAAAATAATTCTACAGTTGGGGGCCCCCACCCCATGAGGAATGGTAAGGAAGGGTTGCGGCATGGGGCAGGTTGGGAATGGTTGGCCTGGATGAGACGGCTGGGCTCCTGAACATACAGGCCCTCTGGGGCCCGCCCAGTGACCTATGACCTGTGATGGCTACGAGGGCGGCTGAGTCGGTAGCCCTAGATGTCATCGTCCCACCGACAATCAGGAGGGCTTCCCAAGGACACCTTCCATGTCCTGTTTTTTTTCTTTTGAATCATTTTATTAGGGGCTCTTACAACTCTTTTCACAATCCATACATATGCCCTTTGTGTCCAGCACATTTGTACCTTTGTTGCCATCATCATTCTCAAAACATTCTCTATCTGCTTGAGCCCTTGGTATCAGCTCCCCGACCAATGAATCCTTGACAATTTATGAATTATTATTTTGTCATGTGTTACACCATCCAATGTCTCCCTTCACCCTCTTTCCTGTTGTCCTTCCCCCAGAGAGGAGGTTGTATGTAATCCTTGTAATCGGTTTCCTCTTTCTATTCCACCCTCCCTTCACCCTCCCGGTATCGCCACTCTCACCCTAGTCCTGAAGGAATGCTCTGTCCTGGATTCCCCATGTTTCCAGTGCCTGTCTGTACCTGTGTACATATCCTGTGGTCTATCCAGATGGGTCTGTCTAGATAAGATAGGCAGTATAAACAATCTGGAGGAGAAAACACCGGGACTGACAGTTCCAGAGGGACACGGGAGAGGAAGAGGTGGGGGAAAGGAGGTGGGGTTAACCACCCAGGGACAAGGGAACAACAAGTGATCCAAAATCAGTGGCAAGGAGGGTAGGGCTTGACCAAGGGCAATGTAACCGAGAGGAATTACTGAAACTCAAATGAAGGCTATGCATGATAGTGGGACAAAAGGAAATAGAAGAAAGACTAGAGGTTTAGTATTAAGGTAGCAGATGGACATCGGGCCTCTACTCAAGTACTCCCTCAATACAAGAACGTTTTGTTCTAATAACCTGGCATTCCATGATGCTCACCTTCCTGACACAATCACTGAAAACAAAGCGGGTGCATAAGCAAATGTGGTGAAGACAGCTGATGGTGCCTGGCTATCAAAAGCTATAGCATCTGGGGTCTTACAGGTTTGAAGATAAAACAAGTGACCATCTATCTGAGAAGCAGCAAAACCCACATTGAAAAAGCACACCAGCCTGTGTGATTACGATATGTTAAGATTAGCTATCAGGCATCAAAGATCAAAAAGTTTTATCATTGTGAGTGAGGGGAACTACGGAGTGGGAACCAAGGCCCATCTGTTGACAACCGGACATCCCCTTACAGAAGGGTCGTGGGGAGGAGACGAGTCAGTCAGGGGGCAGTGTAACAACGATGAAACATGCAACTTTCCTCTAGTTCCTAAATGCTTCCTCTCCCCCACTATCATGATCCCACTTCTCCCTTACAAGCCCTCCTTCCACATGCGTGACAAAGAATTACCACCACTTCTTCTCCAGCTCCTCCAGAGCTCCGAGGCAAGGACACTTCCAAGTCCAGTGACATGCCGGAAAGGGTTCTTCCACCCCGACCAGATGGGCTTCGTCTTAGACATGCAGAGGTGGTGTAGCATGTGAAAATCAACCCACGTGACTCGGCAGGCTACTGGGGCAGAGGGGGCACAAAGCTGATCAATCCTTAGTAGATGCGAATAAGGCATTTGATAGGAACCCAGCACCTTTTCATTACAGAAAAACATGACAAGGAATAGGGAGGAACTTTCTCAGCTCAGTCTGACGAAGGACCCTTGTGACCTCAGTGTGTCACAGAATAAACCAAAGTACTTCCCCCGAAGCACAAGAGCAAGGCGAGAGATGGCAGCTCTTGTCTGCAAACGTCCTCCTCCTCCTGATGCCATCCTCCTCCTGATGTCATCATTCTGATGTCTTCATCCTCCTGATGTCATCATCGTCATCCTGATGTCATCATCATTCTGGTGTCATCCTCCTCCTGATGTCCTCCTCCTCCTCCTGGGAGTTCCAGCCAGGGCGGTCGGGGTGAGGACGAGAAGCCAATCTGATTGACAAGGAGGAGATAATCCCCTAAGAGATGACACGGTCTGACGTGTCTCTGGAAAACCCTGGCCGCTCCAGCGATAACTCCAAGAGCTAGTGGCCAGACAGCAAGCTGTGGGGCGCGTGGCCAGGCAGCAGCTGTGTCTCTGTGTTGTGGTCACTGGGGGCCGCCCGGTCCGTTCTGACCCACAGTGACCCTGGCCCAGCAGAGCAGAACAGGCACCGCCCTCACTAGTGTCCTTCCGTTTAAGCTCGTCCTGTCAAAGGTGTGCATGAGCCCCAAAGCTGCTCTGCTAAGGAGCCAGGGTTTGCAAAGGTGGCTTCCTCTGGGCCTCCCCTGAGGGGACAGGCCCGGAGGAGGAGGTGACATCCATGGAGACAGGAAGCAGATGCTGCAGTGTGTTAGCTGCTGGGAGTGGAGCGTGCAGACTGGGGGGCTGGGGGGTGGGTGGGGAGGGTCTGCCAAACGGGTGCGGGCTTCTCTTGGGGGGGGCGACAGCCAAGGAACACCGCGATGGTCTTAAAGGCCGCTGCCGGAGGACAGGCACCACAGTGGTGACGCTCACATTCTTTGTCTTTCCCTGAAATAAGGCATGCTGCAGACAGATGTTATACCAGAGAGGAGCGTCTGTGGGTGAGTGGGGGCAGGGTGGGGTGGGGGGGATGTGTGCTTCCTCCCTGAATCCATTTAAAATTAGACCCGTGAGAATGTCTAAAAGCAGCATCATTCGCGTCGTTTCTCCCCCACTTGTTGAGTCAACAGGAAAAGGAAGATGGAGAGTCAGGCAGCTGCAGAGCCTGGCGCTCTGAGGCGGCCACCTGGCCAGAGCGGCAGCTCTTTGTCTGAGTGTGTCACCTCAGACCCGGCCGCTGCGCAGAAGGGAAAAGCCGCACTCACACGCTCAGCAGGCAAAAGCCCCCGTGGCGGCCATGACTTTGTAACAGTTTTATGTTTCGTGTCCCCCAGAATATGACTGGGGCTCAATCAAAATCATGTGCCGAGCAGTATTTTCCGGAAACTAGTAGGCAGGCTGCTTCAGTCCGCCTTTCGTGGAAGCGTCTTTTGGTGCGGGCTTGTTCTTTCATCATTGCTGCTACTTTCCCTGCACATGTCCGAGGAGGTACCCAGCCTGACCCATCTGAGGCACTCGCCCAGCTCAGTCACAGGCACACCAGAGCGTCCCGTGAGCCGGAGTCAAAGACTGGAAAAGGGCCCTCACCAGGAAGGGTCTGCAGGGGCCTGGCCGGCAGAGGGAGAGACAGAGAGTCGGTTGGCCCCACCAAAGCAGTCTCTGCGGCCTGACAGCTCCGCGGTACCAGGGAAGCTGGTGCTCCCGGGGCTTCTGCCCACTACATGTTGTGCTGGTGGAAAGAAGCTCGCCGGGTCCCCGCCAGCCCAGCAGTTTCCACGTGTGACGCGGGTGATGGTCGGGGCCGGCATCCTCCCCTTCCTCTTGGCCCTTGCTCCTCGCCCCCGGCTCACACCTGCCCCACAGGCTTGGGCGCACGCTCTGCAGGTGCTTCCCGTCCGTCACAGATGGTGCCATCAAGAGCGCCAGGCCCTGCGCTGACCTGGGAATCTTCAGTTTAGGTCGAAGGTCGAAAAGTGGTTCCAGGGCAGGTGTAGCAGGCAGTTCACCCAGCCCCCTTCCATGGCTCCAAAGTCTGGACCCCAGGAGCATGTGTTCTGGGTCCCGAGAACCTCTGAAGGATGGTGCATGGTCGCAGGGCCACACAACCACCCATGCCAGCCCAGGGGTGGCTGAGTCAGCGAAGTGCCCAGCTCTGCAGCGTGTGCTCAGCTGGGCCTGGAGGAGGGACAGAGACACGTGCCCTGGTGGCAGCGGGCACCATCCGGTTCTCCTGTTCTCTGGCTCAGGGGCAGGGAGTCCTTGAGGTCCTCAGCCCCCAGCCCAGATCCTGACTCTCCCCCATCCTGACTCTCCGCCCTTCTCTGGGGCTCCAGGTGGGTGGGGGCCAGTTGTGGTGCTGGGGAGGGCCCTTTGCTACCTCTGGAGACTCCATATGGTGTACTAGGATGGAGGGGGTGGACCGGAAGCACCCACACGTTGACCTCATGACCCTAAGCCTCCAAACGAAGGGACTGACTCCCCGGAGGTGTTTGGTTCAGTCTGAGTCCTGGTTGTAAATGCATCAAGCACGTGACTTCTGCCATTTCGGCCTTGGATGGAGGCACAACTCAAGCTCATGGGCGCTGTCACGTGAGCCGTCAACATTGCAACCTGATCCTCGGTCAGTGCGGGTTTCCTGTCACCACAGCTCCCCCACGACCCTTCAACCCCTGGTGACCCACTGACAAGCACGACCTCTCTCTGCCCTTGATACGAGGGGGTCTCCGATCGTTCATGGGGAAACATCCATGCACCTCTTCCCTTTGTTTGCCCACCAGCTTTCTGGATTCCCCTGGTCTTAAGCGAGGACACACACGCAATCGCTTCTGGGTTGTCTGTGAGGGAGGTGAATCTTGTCGCTTTTGGCAGCTTCTCAGACAGGGTTTTTGTCAAGCAGCCTCAAGGGCATGCTCAGGCCTCAGTTTCCCCGAGGAGCCGGGCAGGGTGCGGCATCTGAGCTCAAGCATGCTCACACCGTGATCGATGGAGCGGTCACGTTGTCACCTGACAGGGACCCACATTCCAGACTCGTAGAAGCAGCCGGCAGGTCCAAAGGCACGTTGTGTCGGACCACCCTGCGCCACAAGCCCTCTCTGAGGTGTTGAAAGGCAAAGGCGTGACTTTGAGGACCACGGTGCGCCTGGCCCCAGCCGTGGCGTTCCGCAGAGCCCCATGTGTGAGCGAGAGCCGGGCAGTGAGCACGGAGCCTGGAGCCAGAGCTCGTGGTGCAGGAGAGGGACACGGGACGCCGAGAGCACCAGGGGCCGTTCAGAGACCAACCAGTCTGTCTCCTCCACAAGACTCCATCTGACGGACTTCAGGCATGTGGTCAGGAGAGACCAGTCCCTGGAGAAGGACACCGGGCCTGGTCAAAGCGGAGGAGGCAGCGGAGGAGGGGAAGGCCCTCCTCGAGACGACTGGCCGGCCCGGCGTGGGGTCGATCGCGAGGGCGACACGGGGTGGGCGGTGTTTCTTCTGTCGTGCATGGGGTCGCTGTGGGTGGCTGCTGGCTTCGTGGAACCCGGCAACAGCCACAACAGCAACATTACACCAGCAGACTCCTTTCTCTGTGGGCCGGCTCCTCACCGGTCAAGGACGCCCACCGCGGTCATCAGCAGTAAAAATCTGTACCCTTGTGCATATCAGGAGGCTTAAAGGGAAAAACGGGGACTAGAGAATACTTGCCCTGTGGTGGCTGGCTGAGCTTGCTTTGCATTAGGCCCCTCCCCGCCCCCCTGTCCCTGTTCTGCCTGTACTGCCTGGCGTGTTTTCACAGACTTCACGTATGGCCAAGGAGTAGCTCATCATGTGTGTTCTGCCCTTTTGTCTATAGTTCTGGCGCTCACCTATGGTTCCTACCTTGTAGCTATGGGGGCAGAGCTGTGGGAACACTGGGTCCCCGGCGTGTCTGCTTTCAGATCTCTTTGTCCTTGGCACGGGAGTGGAGTTGCTGGCCATGCAGGAGATGCGTTTTCCTTCCTCAGTGACTGCTCCTCCATGCCGTCTCCCTAGCAGTGGCCTCGGGTTTCAACCTCCCTGTTTTGCTTGTTGTTGACAGATGTCATGGGCTTGCTTTCCCCACTCACAGAACAGAACAGGACAGTGCCTGCTCCTGTGCCGGTCCCACAGTTCTGTCTGCCCGTGGTGGCAGTCACCGTGTCTGTCCATCTGGCCCAGTGGCTTCCTCTGTGTTACCGTGCCCGCCCCCCCCCCTCCCCGTCCCCCGACTTCCCTGGGTCCTCCCAGACAGCATGCCCCAGGTGTGTGCGCTGCATGGTTCTCCCGGAGGAAGCGGGGCAGCTCTTGTGCTGGTTTGGACTTCCCGTGTCCTGATGGCACCAATGCCGGACCTCTTTCCTGTGCTGGTGCCATCTACTGGAGTGTCTGTCAGGCCATGGCCTGTGCCCTGTCGCTTCCTTACCAACTTGTAGGGCATGTATATTTATATATGTAACACACACACTACAGGATATGTATATCTATCACATGTATTTTACAGGTCACTGCATGTACTGGTCATTCAGTCCTCGTCCCCTGTCTAGTTCCTGAAGATGTTCTCCTGTTGGACAGTTTTTCTTTCACTTGGTAAAGTGTTGTGGCCAAGTCTCGATGAACAAAGGCCTTTCGTTTCCACGAGGTCTCAGTTATTTGTTTTGTTGTTATGGTGGTTGTGCTCGGTCATCCGTCGTTGAAAACTGGGCCTGGCAGTGTTGGCCCTGCTTATTTTCGTAAGAATCCACGGACTCAGCGTGCAGATGTGCGTCCGGAAGCCGTTTTGGATTCGCTCTTGTGGATGGTGGCAGGCCTGGGCCCGCCTCACTGTTCTGCCTGTGGGAAGCAGGACCCTCCCTGTATGCGCCTCTTCTTCCCCTGGTGGACAGGGCCCCAGAGACGTGTGGGCTTGTCCTGACTCCCACTCTGTTCCATCGGTCTGTGTGTCCCATGTCCCACACCATCTGGTGTGATGATGGTACCTGCGTGTAATATCTCTTTTTTTTTTTGGGGGGGGGAGCATCACTGCTCTCAGGTGGTGGGAGTAGGAGGCCCAGCCTCACTGCTGGAATTGAACCTCCATCCTAGTGGGCCGCAGTCCCGCGCACAACCACTATGCCACCAGGGCTCAGCCCGTAATATCTCTTTTTAAAAAAATCATTTTATTGGGGACTCTTACAGCTCTTATAACATTCCATATATCATTTGCATCAAGCGTATTTATACATATGTTGCCATCTTCATTTCCAAATATTTCCTACTTGAGCCCTTGGTACAAGCTCTTTTTTTTTTTTTTTTTTTTTTAGTAAATCATTTTATTGGGGGCACATACAACTTCCATCACCGTCAATACATACATCAGTTGTATGCAGACCACATTTGCATACTTGTTGCCATCAGCACTCTCGAAACATCCTCCCTCCATGTGTAACATCTTTTCCTGGCAGGACAGAGCAGTCGGCCTGCCTTGCCCTGTCCCAACACCTCCGTGGGTTTCGAAGGCCTCGTGCCCTCCCATGGGAAGTTCAGTCTGCTCTGGGCCTCGGTGACCCTCCTGGACAGAGGACGATTAGCCTCCTGCTGTTTCCCAGGCTGCCACCTCTTAGGAAGCAGGCTCCCAACCCTCTCTCCCCACTTCGCCACTGATGTGTCTGAATATCTGGTTGCTGTTTTTTTGTGGGGGGGACATTCCACAGGTTGGTGGTCTCATTTCCAGAGATGATGCCCGTGTGTGTGCATGCGTGCATGCATGCCAACTGGTCCTCAGCTGCTTTACAGCTCTGGGTTTTGGGCCGCAAACACGAGGGTGTGGTGGAGACAGTGGTGCTGCCCCTGAGGGCCCTGGCTCAGACGCCATGCCCTTCCGGGGCCGCCCGTCCATTTGTGGGGTCACGGCGCCATCCCCTTCCTTGTCTTATCTGTAGCTGCCGAGGCCATTCTCCTTCTGAGTCCAGCCAGTACAGCAGGACGTGCTTGGCCGCAAACCTCTCACCCCCCTGCTCCATAAAGGTGCCTGCCTTGGGGACCCCATGATGTACTTCTCTGCCCTGCAGGGTTGTGATGGGCGGGGATTGGCGTAGTGGTGTGCCCGTGCATGTGCACGCTCTCTCACACGCATGCACGCACGTCCACAGCCGCTCTGTTTGAGCCACCGCTGCAGCCACTGTGCCCGTTGCCCGTCCTGTCGACAGTCCTCCTCTCATCACGGCCCCTCCACGTTCCCCAGCACGACGTCCTTCCCCAGGGACCGGGCTCTCCTGACAACGTGTGCAAAGCACGGAGCTCTGGCTCTCCTTCCAAGACACATCTGTGGGTCCTGTTGGCCGTCCTGTGACACTTTCCATATTCTTCTCCAGCACCCTCCTCGTTGAAACACATTGGTTCTTCGCCGTTCCATCGTGCCACTTCCACACGCACGCACACGAGGCGATTGTAGCTACTGCCACGGGGCGGGGCCGTGAACACGCAGTCCTCTGCACATCTTTTCTGCCAGTGCTCCGAAGAGGTCTTGTCCAGCTGACTTGCCAGAGGGATGGGTCTCAGGATGGCTTGACCACTTCAGCCTTTTCTCCACTGCCTATGCTGTGACCTCCCGGTGCCACTATGAGGGTGGTGGTCTCTACGTGAGGGGTCGCCCATCCCCAAAGCTCCATCCTCAATCTTCATCATGAGGCAGCACCAACTGCAGAGGGCAGGTGGTGCAACAAGCCGCCCTTCAATCCCCACACTTCCAATAATCCAGCTTGATGACGTTATTATACAAGTTAAATGGGACCATCTCTCGGGTTGGAGATCATTTTTCTTCTTTTTTCTTTTCTCCTAGCCTCAAATGTATGTCCTTGAGTTGATGGACCCCCTTTCCTGACCCCTCTGCCCCGTGTCGCCCTGGCTGCAGGTCATCACCCCGTGCCGCAAGCTCATCTTGTGTGCTGACAACAGGAAGGAGATGGAAGATTGGATGGCAGTCCTGAAGACGGTGCAGAGTAGGGAGCACTTTGAGGTTAGCGGAGGGTGCCTGCCCCTCAGTGGGCGACCGTCCCAACCGCCCTTCTGCTGGGGGTGCACACACCCCGACCCCACCCAAAGCGCCCATGGCGGCTCTGCTCCACCTGCAAACCCGCCCCTCCCGCTGGGGGCCTGGCCCTTCCCACCCGTACCTACCCCCACTGTGGGTGTATCTCTCTGCTTATGCCTGCTGTAGCCCTCCCCACCTGCTGGGTGCCTGTCACTCAGCTCTAGCCTGTGGCAGTCTCCGCCCCCATCCTGGCTATGGCCCCGCCCCACCTGCTGGGGACCACCACTCAGCTTCAGCCTGTGGCAGTCTCCTCCCTCTTCCCAGCTGTAGCCCCGCCCCCCTGCTCCCCACCCCTTCCACTGGGAAGGCCCACGTGCCTTCCCACCACCACGTGTGGTCCCGCCTCACTTCTCCCGCTGAGAGGGACCCCACTGCAGCTCCCCTGCCGTGTTTCACCGGGTCAGCTTGACCTGTCCGTATGGCCTGCCCCTCATGGCACTGCCCCCCCTTCCTTTCGGGCCCCGTTAACCCCCCACCCCTCTCCGTTGCCCCGCAGCCCACCCAGTACAGCATGGACCACTTCTCAGGGACCCACAACTGGTACGCCTGCTCCCACGCCAGGCCGACCTACTGCAACGTGTGCCGCGAGGCCCTGTCCGGGGTCACCTCCCACGGGCTGTCCTGCGAGGGTGAGGACGCAGGGCAGGGTGGCCTGAGGGAGGCCTCAGTGCGACACAGTCCAGGGGCCAGGAGCGTGGGCAGGGCCGGTTCTTACGACTTGGCTCTGAGCAGCCTTGGCTGCACAGACTCATGGCTCATCTCTAAAGGCCTCGGCAGGTCGGATCGGCCCACAGGCAGTTGTTTGCCCGTGGTTCTGAGGTGGGGCCGGTGCCAGGAGTGGTCCCTGGCTGATGACCCTGTGTTAGAACCAGCAAAGTGGAGGAGAGAGGTGCAACAACTCCGCCCCGCCCTCCCCTGCCTTACTAGGGGCGGGGGGAAGGGCTGAGTGGGTGCGCCTCAGGGGTCAGGGAGTCCAGGCCCTGGGCTAGTGCAGTGAGCCCAAGCAGACTTGACCAATGCCACCTCCTCCTCCCCTCGGAGCTGCAGAGAGATGACTCGCTTTTTAAATGGCCCATGGTGGTGTAACGGTTATGCCCGGGGCTGGTTGCTAACTGCAAGCTCAGCAGTTCAAAACCACCAGCTGCCTCTCAGGCTGTATATCCCGGTGAATAGTCACAGCCTCAGAAGCCCACGGGGGACAGTTCTTCACTGGGTGCCATGAGTTGGCGTTGAGGGCAGTGAGGTTGGAAAAAGGCAGACGGCGTGTCCAGACTTTAGTATGTGTGAGGTCCCGTGGGTGGATCTCTGGTGCTCATGGTGGCAGTGACCACCTGGCCCCCAAAGCCCGCCCTCATCACCACTGGGCCCTGTGGCAGCAGTGGGCGCCCCTCTCCTGACTGTCGCTCGGGCACAATCCCTGCTTGTACCATCCCCTGTGCCAGGAGCTAGGGGTGTCCCGAGTGCTGGTCCCCCTGCCCAGGGCCCAGGGCCAGGGCTGTCTGCAGGGATCCTGAGGCTGTCCCAGGAGAGCTGGGGGTGGAAGCTAGGACTGTGGCTGAGCCTGCCTCTCGCCGGCTCCCCACAGTGTGCAAGTTTAAGGCTCACAAGCGCTGCGCCGTGCGCGCCACCAACAACTGCAAGTGGACCACGCTGGCGTCCATCGGGAAGGACATCATCGAGGACGAAGACGGGGTACAGCCGGGGGCCCAGGGCTCAGTGGGAGGGCTCACCTGCTTCGTGGGTTCCCCCACGTCCCCTCCTGGTGGGTGCTGGTCGGAGCACAGGGCTGTGCCTTGCGGGGGTGCCCGTTCTGGGGTCTGCGCTCGGCGCCTCCAGCCTCCTGCTCTGCCGCAGATCGCCATGCCGCACCAGTGGCTGGAGGGGAACCTGCCTGTGAGCGCCAAGTGCACAGTGTGCGACAAGACGTGCGGGAGCGTGCTGCGCCTGCAGGACTGGCGCTGCCTCTGGTGCAAGGCCATGGTGAGCCGGGGCACGGCTGCATCTGGTGGGGCAGGCCGGGCCCGGGCCCAAGGACTGAGCAGAGGCTGCTTCCCTGTCACGGAGAGAAGCCCCGAGAGCCATGTAGACAAGGCCTTTTCTCCTTCCCCGGTTGGGATCTCTGGTCAGGGCCAGGCGTGCAGCCTGCATGGGCAGCAGTTCCCCCCCGGGAAGGCTGGGACAGGTGGAGGGCCTGGTGCAGGCCCCAGCATGTGCGACTGAGGGAAGGGCTCACGTCTGAGGTGGCCCGTGCCCGTTTCAGGTGCACACGGCGTGCAAGGACTCCCTGCTGGCCAAGTGCCCGCTGGGCCAGTGCAAAGTGTCAGTCATCCCACCCACAGCGCTCAACAGCATCGACTCAGACGGTAGGTGCCTGCGTCCTCTCCCATCCCTCCCCCAGCCCCCTTAGAACCAGCCTGGTCGGGGTGCCAAGACCCAGGCGGCAAGGAGGTGGGCATGGCCTGGGGGGGTCAGGGGTCACACAGGCAGTGAGTGGGTCTTGGCCACCCTGGATCCAGAGACTAGAGGCCCCATCCCTCTCTGCAGATTCCCAAGCTGACTTGGCCCCCATTTTTTGGGGGGGGGGAGGAGAAGGGGCTCTGTGTCCCCTCAGCAGTTAAAACCTTTGGGATTCCAGCCCACCGTTCAGCTCAAAGTGGAGGGATCTGCTTTTGCAGCCCCCTGTTGGTGTCCTGGTTCTGTGTTTGAGACCACCACAGCTCTGTAGGCCAGCCTTGCATGCTTTGGACCTGATCTTCTCTGAACAGGAGGGAGACAGACTCTTCCCTCAGGTGCTGCTGCTGGAGCCTGGAGCCCTCTGTCTCCCACAGTGAGGGTCCTGGTATCCTTTTGAGCATGAATTTTTCATGCTTATGACATTCTTGTTTTTTGTGGTTGTTTTGGGGCATCACTGCCCTCTGGTGGGAGTGGGAGGCCCAGCCTTGCTGCTGGATTTGAACCGTCAACCCAGTGGACCGCAGTCCCGTACACAACGGGAGCCAACAGCAGTGGGCAGGGCCTGCCCCCCTCTCTTGAGCGGGAGCAGCTGGTGGCCCTGACCAGTAGACAGTAGCTGGGACCAGGCCCCTGGGCCCCGGCCTCACCAGGCCATGATGGTGACACTTGGTGACACTGGCACCAGCAGGTCTGGGCATAAATGGGGGGCGATCTGGGAGCCGGTGCCCTGGGGGACACAGTGGTTGGGAAGGTTTCTGGAGGTTAGAAGCAGGGTCTCAGGGTCAGCGGCCACTGGCAGTGCCCTGTGTCAGAGCACATAGTAGGTCCTCGGAAGTGGATCACCAGGCCTTTCTTGTTGGAGCCCCCACTCGTACCCTGAGCATGCCCACCCAGAAGGCTAGGCGGGCATCTGTCCACCCCGTCATGCCCTTTCCCCCTCCCTCTCCCCCAGGCTTCTGGAAGGCCACCTGCCCCCCATCTTGCACGAGCCCCTTGCTGGTCTTTGTCAACTCCAAGAGCGGCGACAACCAGGGGGTGAAGTTCCTCAGGCGGTTCAAGCAGCTGCTGAATCCCGCACAGGTCTTCGACCTCATGAACGGCGGGCCGCACCTTGGGTAGGAAGCGCGCCGGGGCCCAGTGCCTGCTGGGGTCCCTGGGTGGCTCCAGGGTGCGCAGAGTGTGCTGCCCACCCTGTGCCCAGCCTCCCGGGTGCCATGCTCAGCCCTTAGCAGAGGCTTGGCTTTCCCGCTTCCTCCGAGCTTGCTGTGGCCGTGTATGCATATGTGCATGCGTGTACACACATGTGCATGTGTTCTCTCGGTGAACTCCTGCTTTTAGCTCTGCGGGATACCTTCGTGTGTGTGTGTGTGTGTGTGTGTGTGTGTGTGTGTGTGTGTGTGTGTGTTATGACCCACCGCCAAGCTGTGGGGCAGGAGAGCTGCCCTGCAGGGTGCCCAGGGCCGTTATCTCTGTGGGGAAGGCCCACTGTCCCCACGCTGCCGGGCGTCCCGTCCCACTCCTGTAGAGGGGCTGCTGGCTTTGAACCGGGTGCCTTCCTGGTGACAGCTTCTCCAGTTTGTCCAGCCAGGCCCCTGGGGTGGGGGTGGGGGGTCAGGCGTGAGACACCCCTGCTGGGACACAGGGGCTGCAGGGGTGCAGGCTGCGGGCAAAAGGAGCTTCTCTCTGTATCTGCTGTCTGGTGTCCTGAGTGGGCTTTCAGCTTGTAGTGGTTTGAGGACAGCTACTGGAGTGTCTGTTGGGGCAGGGGTGTCCCACCCAGAGGAGGTGGGTCTGCAGTGGGGAGGTCTCCTCACCCGGGGCACCTGTGCTCCCTGTTTGGAAGGGCGGTGGTGGGCAGTGCTCCCAGCCCTGCGTGTTTGGTGGGAGTGCTCTTGCCGAGGGTGCACTGTGGGAGTCCCCCTCCCCCACTGCCTATGGTGGGGTGTCAGGCTGGGAGTGGCCCTAGGCTCCCTTCTGGCTGGGAGGGAGCCAGGTCACTCGTGCAGAAGGCTGACTGGGGGTCCCGGAGCAGGTGGGTGTGGGAAGGTTAGCGTGCAGGTGCCCGGGGGTCTCCAAGCCCCTCGAAGAGGGTGGTCCAGGCCCTGCCTGCCGAGTGTGTGCCACGGGGGTGGGGAACGTACCTGCCCTGGGGGGGCGGGGGGGAAGCTGTGTCCCTGAGGAGGGGCAGTCAGCTGGTTGGCCCAGTGCTGTCCTACGCTAAGACCTGGAGTCACTCAGGCTGGGCGGTGGATTGCCTCGATGGTGGGTGTCCCATCGCCACTGAGCGCTGAGCGGTGCCCCTGGTGGGGGTGACGGCCCAGGAGGAAGCAGGGCGCCCCTGACCCCCCTCCTCTCTGCAGTTTGCGCTTATTCCAGAAGTTCGACACATTCCGGATCCTGGTGTGCGGCGGGGACGGCAGTGTGGGCTGGGTCCTGTCGGAAATCGACAGCCTCAATCTTCACAAACAGGTACTGGGCAGGTACTGGTGGGGGGTGGGTGGGGGGGGGGCGGGCAGCCCACTGATGGCTCTGGGGAGCTGGTCTCTGGGAGGCGGCAACGAGTGCGGGACCCTGCCGGGACCCCCATGAGGGCTTCTGCCACAAGGGCGAGCTTCCCCTGAGTCACCTGGTCCCTGATCCCTCCACCCACTGTCTGGGGGTGGGCCCCGACCCCCGCGGACCAGAGAACAGAGCAGATGCACATAGCAGTGGGGTTCCCCAGGCTGTGGCCAGGGGGTGGGCGGCCTCACCTTTCTCCCGAGGAGCAGCCGGTGGGCTCGTTCTGCCTGCTCTCCAGCTGGCAGCGAAGCGGTTCTCCCACTGCACCACCAGGGCCCCGTCAGTGGGCTGCTAGGTCCATCCCCCCAGTTCCGAGCCCCGCGGCCTCTGCAGAGCGGGCACATGGTTTCCCACGCAGCGCTGTCGGGTGAGCGCCTGGGCTCAACTCCCAGGCAGCAGGCCCTGCGGAGACGGGCTGCCCTCGCTGGGCCCCTGCCGGGCAGCACAGGCGTCCTGGTAGCACAGTGGCTGCCCCTTCGGCTGCTCACTGCAGGGTCAGCAGTTCAAAACCAGCAGCTGCTCCGAGGGAGCAAGACGAGGCGTTCTGCTCCCACAGAGTTCCAGTCCGGGAAGTTCTGCCCAGATCTGTAGGGTCGCTGCGTTGGACTAGAGGTTGGGTGTCGGGCAAACCAGGTGGAGGCCAGGCGAGGCCTGGGCAGCGCACCTGGGCCATCCTCAGGCTGGACCCCGTTCCTGCTCTGCATTACCTTACATGACTGAGCAGTGCCCACACTCCCTGGTCAAGAGATGGGGAGCCCACTGGCGGCCCTCTCACCTCCTTCCTTTTGTCCAAGGGCCCGGCGGACACTGGCCCGGTGGACGCTGTGGCCCTTGGTGCTCTGGCTGCCCCCTCTGAGTCTGAGTCCGTCCCCCCATTCAGTGCCCATCCCGCTATTCCCCAGAACCCCGTCCTCCCGAGTGCATCAGTTCTGCCGTCTCCTCAGTCGGCCGATGGGGGGGCTGTTAACCCGGAGGCCACAGCCCAGCCCCCCAGCCACTCTTGGGGAGACAGATGAGGCTGGTTGCTTCCGAGCCCCACGGAACAGTTCTGTCCTATGGGGGTCCTGGGCTGGAGGGCACTCAGCGCAGTGGGTTTGCTGCTGGTCAGAAGGTGCTCCAGTGGCACAGTGGTGAAGAGCTTGGCTGCTCACCCCCGGGTTGGTGGTTCGAACCCACCCGCCGGTCTGCAGGAGAAAGAGGAGGCCGATCGCCGATGGCAGGCTTGGAAACCCCGAGGAGCAGTTCTGCCCTGTCCCATAGGGGCAGT
>PVJH01038669.1:0-16996 GCA_004026705.1 Nesogale talazaci | reverse complement strand
GAGAGAGAGAGATTGTTGTCTCTGTTCATCTTACTCTTATACAGAAGGCTTATGACATCAAGGAAGTGTCATCAGACTTCAGAGATTGTTGTCTCTGTTTATCTTACTCTTATACAGAAGGCTTATGACATCAAGGAAGTGTCATCTGACTTCAACTTGATTGACAGATTTGACTCTACCCCCACTCAGAAGTGTTTAATTCGCATAACATCATCCACTGACCATGCACAAGAGGTAATTGAAAATACCATGACTTGGACCAAGCTTCATCTTAGTCTTGCAAGTGACATCTTTGCTTTTGAAGACTTTGAAGAGATTATTTGCAGCAGATTTACATAGTGAAATATATTGATTGTTTGAATTCCTGATTGCTGCTTCCATGGAGGTTGATTTGTGAATTCAAGTAAAATGAAATTCTTGACAATTTCAATCTTTTTTTCCATTTATTCTCATGCTTCTTATTAGCCCAGTTGTGATTTTTTTTTTTATATTGAGATGTAATGCACAGTGAAGACAATAGCTTGGTCTTCATCGGTGAGTGCTCAAGTCTTCTTTGTTTTCAGAAAGCAGAAAATATTAAAAACTAGAACAAATATAAATGTTCTTAATGTCATCCCCCCCAACTTTTCTTGTCTCTAGCCATTAGTGTTCATTGCATCAAATCTAATCCTGAGATATCTCTAATTTCTGGTGGGATGTACTCAAAATTGTATTTTGGCTCTTCTGGGTTTAATTTTCTTTAGCTTTAGCCTGAACTTACATATGAGCAATAGATGATCTGTTTCACAGTTATCCCTGGTCTTGTTTTGGTTGATCGTATTTAATTTCTCTATTATCTCTTCCCACAGATGGAGTCAATTGATTCCTTTGTGTCCCATCTGACAAGATCCACATGTATAGCTGGTGCTTATGTTGATAGAAAGGAATTTACAATGAAGTAGTTGATTTTGCAAAACTATTTTCCCATCTCCAACTTTGCTTTTTATAACCAAGGCCTTGTTTTCAAACTGCCAATGCTTCTTTATTTTAACTCCCACTTTTAAGTCACCTGTAATTATCAATGAACTTTGATCAATTTAGAAGTTACAAGTTGGTTTTGAAAAAATCTTCCATTTCCTGATCTTTGGCAGTGATGCTTAATGCTTCAATTTGAACAATAGTCATATTAACCAGTCTTTCTGTAGGCATGTGGATATTATCCTCTTACTGACAATATCATACTTCAGGATAGCTCTTGATATTTTCTCCTTTAACAATTAATGGCACTTTTCCTCTTCCATTTCTCTTTCCTGGCACAGTAGACTACATAACTGTCTGATGTAAAATGGTCAATGCCAGTCCATTTCAGCTCAGTAATGCTGGGGTAGCAAACTTTATGCATTCTACTTTATTTTTTATGAATTCCAATTATCCTAGAGTCATGCTCAGTATATTCCACATTGCACTTATTAATGGATCTGTGTAGACTCACTCACCTGCTCGTAAATCCCAATTCATAGAGACCCTATAAGACAAAATAGAATTGCTCCTTGGAGTTTCCAAGACTATATGAAATATTTGTGGAAGCAGATAGCCTCATCCTTCTCCCCCGGCGTGACTGGTGAATTTGAACCTGCACCTTGTGGTGGTGGGCATTTTTAGGCGCTCTTGAGTTGGTTCTACCTCATAAGGATGCTCTGCATCACAGAACAGAACCCTGCCCAGCCCTGCACCATTCTCACACTTGTTCTGATGTTTGAAGCCATTGCTGAGGCCCCCATGTCAATCCATCTTGTTGAGGCTCTTCCTGTGTTCACTGTCCTCGTGTCCCTCCCTGTCTCTACTTTCCCAAGCATGATGTCTTTTTTCCAGGGACTGGTCTTTCCTGATAACGTGTGCAAGTGCTGAAGATGAAGCCTTTCCATCCTTGCCTCGCAGGAGCATTCCGGCTGCACTTCTTATTTTGCTGCACTTTCTCTAAGACATTTGTTTGTTCTTTTGGCGGTCCATGGTCTTTCAATATTCCTTGCTAGCACCGTCATTCAAAGGTATTGGTTCTTCTCTGATCTTCTCTGCGCAAGGGCCAATTTTCACATGCATATGAGACATCTGAAAGTGCGTGGCTTGTGGCTGGGGTCAAGCATTCGGTCCTCAGAGTGCTCTCCTTGCTCTGCAGCACTTTAACCCGATGCTGAGCAGCCTCTCTATCTGCAAGGCGCCATTTGAGCTCTTGGCTGCTGCTTTCACGCGTGTTGACTGTGGATGAAAGCGCTCCCAACTTCCATCTTGTCTCCCTTTACCATGACGCCGCCTGTTGGCCCCGTGACGAAGATACTGGTTTTCTTTATGTTGAGTTATAATCCATACTGAAGATTGCAGTGCTTCAAGTTCTTGCTTTAGCAGGCAAAGTTATGACATCTGCATATGGTAGGTTAACAAAGCTTCCTCCAATCCGGAGGCTACATTCTCCTTCACATCACCCAGATTCTCTGGTGATTTGCTCTGCATACAGACTGAATAAGAATGGTGAGAGGAGGCAATTCTGACGCATGCCTCTCCTGATTTTAAGCCATGCAATATTCCCTGGTTCTGTGGGCATGGTGGCCTCTCGTTCTGGGTGTAGGCTCCACATGGGCACAGGGAAGTGTTTGAGAATTCTCAGCCTTCTCATGGCTATCCATAGTTTGTTATGATTCACACATGCCTTGGCATAGTCACAAGTAAACACAATCTTTCTGATATTCTCTGCTCTCAGCTAAAACCCATCTGAAGTCAAAGGGACAGTCTTATGTCCTGGTGGTGTAGTAGTTATGCATTGGGCTGGTAACCACAATGTTAAAAATTTGAAATCATGAGTTGCTCCTCAGGTGAAGGATAAAATTTCATACTCTTATAATTATTGTCTCAAAAACCTTTCCCTTTTGGACCACTATGAGTCATAATCAATGGAAAAGATTTACCTCCTGGTTAACAACATCATATTTGTTTCCCAGAGCTACTAGGGTTCCCTTGAGGTGTGTGTAGGTGTCTTTTGGTTGATATGGAAATACAATCTTTGCCGCAAAGATGGGTGGGTCTGAATTGCCAACCTTTTGGCTAAGAATTGGGTGGTTAGCCATTGTGCTACTGGGGCTCCTTAGTGATATATAATGTGATATATATAATATATATAATATATAATGTAATAGTGATATATAATGGTCCTTCCAATTGATGGTACCTGAGATTAAAGGAGAAAAAAAGTACTATAAACCAATAGTGAAACTATATCATAAAATAATAATAATGAAGCTATATTACTAGAGTGTAAAAGTTTCATCTATTTATTCACTTTGTAAAAAAATTAGGTTTAGGGTGTATCCTATATATTAGAGTTAGACAGTTATTAACAGATTATCCTTCTCTGTACCTTCTCCCTCACATGGGTCACTGTTGGCTTTCAAGGACTCAATCACATGTTTCAACAACAAGATTCTTTTTAAAAAACATTTTATTGGGGGCTCATAGAACTCTTATCACAATCCATACATCCATCCACTGTGTCAAGCACATTTATACATTTGTTGCCATTATCAGTCTCAAAACTTTTTCTTTCTACTTGAGCCCTTGGTATCAGCTCCTCCTTTCCTCTCCTCCATCCTCAACCCTTGAATTTATAAATTATTATTATTCTCCATGTCTTGCCCTGTGCAATGTCTCCCTTCACCCACTTTTCTGTTTTCCATTCCCCAGGGAAGGGGTTATATGTAGTTTATTGTGATCAGTTCCCCCTTTTTCCCTGACCTTACCCCTACCCTTCTGGTATCGCTACTCCCATTATTGGTCCTAAGGTGTTTATCTGTCCTGGATTCCCAGTGTTTCCAGATCCTAGCTGTAGCAGTGTACATCTTCTGATCTAGCCAGATTTTTAAGGTAGAATTGGGATCATGATAGTGGTGGGGAGGAAGCATTAAAGAACTAGAGGAAAGGAACTAGATTTCAACCTGGTGCTCCAAGATGTGAATGCAACATACCAGCATGAACTAGGGAACCAGTAGAGAGGTCTGAGGGGTGACCCCAACCCCAACTATATAGCCATCTGCTCCTCCCCCCAGAAGAAGTAACTTCTGAGGAAAGCACTGAAGCTGCAACTCAGGAGGAGGGACCTGCTTGAACAGGGTACACGGGAGCAAATAAAGAGGGAGGAAAAGAGAGCAGAGCACATCCTGACCCACCAAGCCTTGAGGCCGATATCCCCACTCAGAGAAGTCAATGCACAGAGAAGATCATATGACCAGCCCTACTATGAGACATGACATCTCTCACTGACCCATAGTCCTATAGGAGACAACACTGGAGACACAGTGTGGGAGTGCTGTCAGATCTGACTCCACTGCCCCAAGGCAAAACACTAAGAGTGTGCAACAGAACAGCAAGGCGAACAGACAAGGAAGTCCTGAAGAGGTATCAGAAATAGACTTTGATACCAGACTCAACAGTCCTAAAGGCCAACAAACTCAACACTCCTAAAGGCCAACAAATAGCCCTTGAACTATTTACAAGCTTTTCTTTCTTTTTGTCATTGTTTTTGCTCTTTTTGTTGTTGTTTTGTTTTGTTCTGTCTTGTTTTTGTGCATATTATTTTTCCACCAGTCTATCTAGATAAGATGGACTGGATAAACAACACTGGAGGGGAAAATAATGGAACCAACAGTTCTGACAGGACATGGGAGAGAGGAAGGTGGGCGGAAAGGAAGTGGTGTTAACAAACACAGGGACAAGGGAACAACAAGTGATCAAAATTTGGTGATGAGGAGAGTGGAGGAGGCCTGGTAAGGCTTCAAAAAAGGATAATATAATTGAGAGGAATTACTGAAACCCAAAAGAAGGTTGAGCATGATAGTGGGACAAGAGGAAAGCAAAAAGAAATAGAGGAAAGAACTAGGAGGCAAAGAGCATTTACAGAAGTCTAAATAAAGACATGCACATATGTAAATATGTTTATATATGATAATGGGGAAATAGATCTATGTGCACATATTTGTAGGTTTAGTATTAAGGTAGCAGGTGGACATTGGGCCTCCACTCAAGCACTCCCTGAATGCAAGAATACTCTGCCCTATCAAATTGGTATTCCATCATGCTCACTTTCCTGACACGATCGCTGAAAACAAAGTTTTCATTGGCATAAGCCAATGTGGTGAAGAAAGCTGATGGTGCCCAGCTATCAAAAGATATAATGTCTAGGCTCTTAAAGTCTTCAAGGTAAAGAAGTGGCCATCTAGCTCAGAAGCAACAAAGTCCACATGAAAGAAGCACCCCAGTCTGTGTGATCACAATGTGTCGAAGGGATCAGGTATCAGGCATCAAGAACAAAAATCATTGTGAATGAAGAGGAGTGCAGATTGAGGACCCAAAGCCCATCTGTTGGCAACTGGACATTCTCTTACAGAAGGGTTGCAGGGAGGAGATGAGCCAGTCAGGGTGCAGTGTAGCAAGAATGAAACATATAATTCTCCTCTAGTTCTTAAATGCTCCCACCCACCCCCCCTATCATGATATCCCAATTCTACCTTACAAATCTGGCTAGACCAAAGGATGTACAATGGTATAGATAGGAACTGAAACCACAGTAAATGCAGTACAGATGAACCTTTCAGGACCAGTGCTGAGAATGGTATTACTGGGAGGGTGAAGTGAAGGTGGGGTAGAAAGGGGGAACTGATTTCAAGGATCTACATATAACCTCTTCTCTGGAGGGCAGACAACAGAAAAGTGAGTGAATGGAGATGTTGTACAGTGTAAGACATGACATAATAAAAAAAATTTATAATTTATCAAGAGTTCGTGAGGGAGGTGAGAGTGCAGAGGGAGGAGGGAAATGAGGAACTGATACCAAGGGTTCAAGTAGAAAGTGTTTTGAGAATGATTACGGCAACAAATGTACAAATGTGCTTGACACAATGAATGGATGGATGGATTATGATAAGAGTTCTATGAGCCCCCAATAAAATGATTTTTTAAAAATAACTAAAGAAAAGTTGTAGGTTACATCACTGCTATACTGCACCCTAACTGAATCATCTCCTTCCCAAGACCCTGCTATAAGATAATGTCCAGTTGCCTACAGATGGGCTTTAGGTCCCTACTCCACACTCCCTCTCATTCACAATAATATGATGTTTTTGTTCTTTGGTGTCTGATACTTGATCCTATCGACACCTCATGATCACACAGGCTGAGGTACTTCTTCCACGCGGGCTTTGTTGCTTCTCAGTTAGATGGCTGCTTTTTATCTTCAAGCCTTTAAGAACCCAGATGTTATATCTTTTGATAGCTGGGCATCATCAGCTTTCTTCACCACTTTTGCTTATACATCTCCTTTGTCTTCAGCGATCATGTCAGGAAGGTGAGTGTCATGGACTGCCAGGTTAATAGAACAAAGTGTTCTTGCATTGAGAGAGTGATTGAGTAGAAGCCCAATGTCCATCTGCTACTTTAGTACTAAACCTATAAATATTTGCACATAGATCTATTTCCCCATCCCTATATATAAATATATGTGCATATGTATGTCTCTAGTTAGACCTCTGTAAATGCCCTTCACCTCCTGATTCTTTTCTTCATTTCATTTTACATCCTTTTGTCCCACTATCATGTTCAGTCTTCATTTGAGTTTCATTCCTTTTAGTTACATTGCCCTTGATGAAGCCCTACCAGGTCTCCTATGCCCTCCTCACCATCGATTTTTTAAATTAAATCATTTTATTGGGAGCTCATGCAAAGCTTATCGTGATCAATACATCCATCCATTGTATGCAGACCACATTTGCACATTGGTTGCCATCATCATTCTTGAAGCATCCTCCTTCTATTTAGGCCCCTGGTAGCATCTCCTCCTATTTTCCCTTCCTCCCCACCCTCCCTCCCCCATGAACCCTTAATAATTTATGAATTATCGTTATTTTGTCATATTGTCCACTGTCCAATGTGCCCCTCCACTCATTTCCCTGCTGTCTTACCCCAGGGAGGAGGTCCTATGTAGATCCCTACAATTGGTTCCCCCTTTCCACTCCACCTTCCCTCCACCCTCCTGGTATCACCACTCTCATCACTGCTCCTAAAGTGATCATCTATCCTAAATTCCCCATGTTTCTGGCTCCAGTCTACTTCCCCTAGTCTAGCTGGATTTGTAAGGTAGCATTAGGATCATGTTAGTGGGTGGTAGGAAGCATTTAAGAACTACAGGAAAGTTGCATATTTCATTGTTGCTACATTGTACCTTGACTTCGCCATTGATTTTTGATCACTTGTCTTTTCCTTGTCCCTGGGTTTGCTAACACCACTTTCTTTCCCCCACCTCCCCCTCTGCCATGTCCCTCCCACCCCCTGTTGGTTCTGTTGTTTTCTCCTCCAGGTTGTTTATCCCACCTATCTTATATAGAGATAATAATATGTACAAGAAAACAAGATCGAGCTAAACAAAATAACAAAGGGAAACAAAACAAAAAAAAAAAACCAATGACAAAAAAACAAACCAACCAACCCGAAAAGCCTGTAAATAGTTCAAGGGTGTGTTTGTTGACCTTTAGAAGTGTTTTCCAGTGGAGTCTGATGGGGTGCCACAACCTGGTCCCAAAGTCTATTTTTGGTATTCCTGGGGACTTCATGGCTCTGTTCCCCTTGCTGCTTTGTTGCAGAGCCTTAGTGTTTTGTCTCAGTGTGGTGGGCTTAGATCGGGCACAATGCCTGAACTGTGTCTCCAGTGCTGCCCCCTGTAGCAAGGCTAAGGTTCTAAGGCCTCTTTGGTATTATCAGAAAATAGAACCTTTATGGATTAGTGGTTGTCTGCCAAAAGTTCAGCATGGTAGTAGCTGCCAGGTATTTGCTAATTCTGCTTGAACGCAAAAGGCACTTAAAATTGACACATGAAATAGTTAACCAAGTGATTAAGCTTATGTACTACTTGTTCAAATGGACCACTTAGTGTGTAAATGACATTTCCTGACTTTAATTTGTCTTGTAGGAAAAATAAGCAAGAACAAGAAATAAATTGAAAGAGTAACTAAGAAAATTACCCTCCCAGAAATTAGATTTCATTGTTATTTGTATTTGTCTTAGTTGTTACAGTGTAACACCTCTGGCAGTGAGACACGCTTTACATCTGTCTTCCTGGTGGCAGGAGGTCCTGGTGTCACTTCCTGTCTATACATGTCAATATGCCCAGAGGGAGGGTCAGTGAGCTGGGAGAAAATCCTAAGGGTTAGGATGGGGTACTCTTCAGAGATATACTGCACCAACCCCTGAACCTACGGCCCTAAGGTCATCTGTAAGCCTTCAATCCCTAATGTCCTTAGAAATGATCTTTAAACTAGTGAAGAAGACTTGCCTTGAGCATTGTGTTCTTTAAAAAATGCTCTGTGATCAAATTGACAAGAGCCAATTGGAGGGTTAAACTGGAACCTTAGGGGGCAATGAGGGAAAAGAATTCAGAAACATTGCATGAGAACAGCTGAGGCACAACTCAAAGAATGTGACCATTGTTTGGGTCTGGGTCGCATCAAGCAGCCCCCTGGGCCAGGCAGCGCCCCCAGACCAGGCAGCCCCTTGCACCCCTTGGCACTGGCCTCACAAGAAGGAGATGAGCAACCTGCTGAACTTTGTTATCCCTGCCTCTGGCATTTCACTGAACTTCTCTCCCCAGGAAGGGCACAGCCCCATTCACAGAGCTGATCTCCCCAGGTGGGGCACAGCCTCTACCCCGGCAAGACAAGGAGCTCTCCCCTCTAACATTCCAGGAAGCAATTTTGGAAAAAGAGATGATTTTCCAATAGGTCATCTCCCAACCCAAAACCTGCAAACGCTGCAGCACAAGAAACCTCGCTTTTCTTTCATCAACCGGCATGCATTTAGCTCAAACCCTATTTATATCCCATTGTCCCAATACTAGGTGCAGCTTCTCTAGTCTAACTTCCTGGGCTACCAAATCTGCCGGGGAGTTATTTTCCCAACAAAACCTTTCTGTGCTCTTCATTTCTGACTGAGCCTTGTCTCCTTACTGTGCCTGCACCCCCACCTCTCAACCATGTCACTGAGCTGCTGAATTGGTGCAAGCTCTGTGGTGTGGCGTGTCAAAGGTGACCAAGACAGGAAGGATGAAGTGGCCAGTGTCAGCGTAATAGCCTCAGCATCATGTAGAATGGTCCTGTTCGATGATCAAGATATGAGTCAGAAGACAAACTTGGAGAATGAAGGGATCTTAGAACTACCCTCGTCAATTTATTTTGCTGGTATTTTTTCATGTATATCTAAGTGGGATATATGCTAAATTCAATGTGTAAATAAGTTTTAACATGTTCCTTTAATAAGTAAAAGTTTAAGATCTTAGTGGGGGGAAAGGCATTGAATTCTGGTGTAATTGGCGGTGATGCTTTTCTTTCTTGTTGTTGTTATTGTTGTTAGATGCTGTCTAGTGGATTCCAACTCACCGTGAACCTTAGACCTTTTTCCTTGGAACTCCTGGTTGGGTTTGAACCGCCAACCTTTTGGCTAACAGTTGGGTCTTTAACCATTGAACTACTAGGGTTCCTTCGTGGGACATGATAATGGCCCATGCAATCAATGACCTCTTGGATGAAAGGAGAGGGGTGGAAAGAGTATTGTAAAGGAATGACAGCAAAGGGCTGTATTACTAGAGTGTAAACGGTTCATCCATTTATTCATTTAGTAAACAAGTCTTTCTGGAGCACTTGCTAGATGCCAGACACACATCTCTATTCAGAAGCTATGACGAGGAGAGAAAACAAGATTCTAGAATACAAGTCCCTGCTCTCATGAAAGCCTTCATTCTGGCCAGAGGAAGTAGCCGGCAAATAAATGCATAAATAACTGTGTAATATTCCAGGGTTGGTAAGTATAGGGTGAGAGGCTCTGGCGGCGCTGTGGACTAGGCATTGGGCCCCTAACCACAGGTGGATCGTTCAAGCCAACAGCTGCCTGGCAAGAGAGACGATGAACAGTGGGGGAAACCTCTCCGGGGCTGTTATGAGTCGGAATCGACCCCGGTGTAGCAGGTATATCTTCATTTTGAGGGACAGGGCAGAAGCCCTTGAATTGTGTGGATGGTGACCACACTCAGCTGCTGACCAGAACGTGAGAGAGTCCAGTCCACCTGGAGGCACCTCGGAGGAAAGAGTTGTGATCACCTTCTAAGAAACCAGCCACTGAACATTCCGTGGAGCTCAGTTTTGCTCGGACGCACATGGGCTCACCCCGCGTCAGGTCAAAGGCAAATGGCCAATGCAGAGTCAGGGGACGGGAGAGGCTGCAGAGTGGGGCCACGATCACATGTGGAGTTGTCAGGGAAGATGTTCTAAGAAGGGGACATGTGTGAAGAAGCACGAAGGAGACTGCCATGTGGGTAAGAGGGCGGAGAACATTGTTGACAGGGAAAACAGCAAGTGCCAAGGCCCTGAGGCAGGAGTTCACCTGGTGTGTTCCAGGAGCAGCCTGTGTGACTGGAGCTCAGCCAAAGGGCAAGTTCACAGAGAGGATAAAAGCCAGAGAGGGGCCAGGCCAAGTAGAACCTTGAGAGGCTTTTGGAAGCCTCGAGTGCCGTGGTTCTCAGCCTTCCTAATGCTGTGACCCTTAATATAGTTCTTCATGTATGGTGACCCCCAACCATAAAATTATGTTTGTTGCTACTTCATAACTGTCATTTTGCTACTGTTATGAGTCATCGTGTAAATATCTGACATGCAGGATGTATTTTCATTGTTACTAATTGAACATAATTAAAGCATAGTGATGAATCACAAAAACAATATGTAATTATATATTGTGAACTATTTATTTCTAAAGACAGATGAAATTTTGTCTTGAAGCATGGTGTAGCATGGGTAACAGTCTTCATGCCAGTACTCGAAGGTGGGCGTATCTGCATGTGGGTAGACCCATCTGGAGGTGAATAGAAGAGGAGTGGTGTCTCAGGTCCCAAGACCACTGGAAATACTATGCATTTTCTGAGGGTCTTAGACGACCCCTGGAAGGGTTGTTCGACCCCCAAAGGGCTTGAGACACACAGGTTGAGAACTGCTGCTCTAGTGTATTGAGCAGAGGAAGGTGCGGTCTGAGTTACATTTTAATGAGTTACATCAACTCAGAATCCTTCTGCCTCCTAGAGAAGAAGAGATGAGGGCTGCTGGGTGGGGTAGGGGGAGGGGAGGGCTGCCACGGCAAGAGCAATGAGAACGATATTGCCAGGATCCAGGTGGCTGCAGATGGACAGCTGATTGAGGTGGTTGCAGCCCGGGTGGATTGGAAGGCCGAGCTGGCAGGACTTGATGGCTGGTGGGGATGAAGAGAGTAAGTCAGAGTCAGGACTTGTTCTTTTCTATTTTTTGACTTGAGCTACTAAAAGAACAGAGTTGCTATTTCTTGAGAAAGGAGCATTGTGGGACAGGCAGGTTCTGGGACAAATGGTAAATTTGAAATGCAGATTAAGCTTCCAAGTGGAGGAGGTGAGAGGGCTGTAGACTGGATGAGCCCCAGGGGGGTTGGGAAGAGACTTAGACTACAGGTACAAACCCCACCAACGTACAGCGGGTGCTTAAGGCCCAGAAGCTGGACGCCATGGGTGGAAAGAGAGAAGGGGGCCTACACATGGACAGGACAGAGGGACTCCAGGGTACATCAGAGGGAGCTGAGGGTGTCTCCAGAGAGTTGTTGCTGCAGGCCAGAAACCCGAGGAAAAGACCCTAAATACTGACAAGAATTCAGTGTATGACAAGGCAGCATTTCAAACCATCGAGGAACACGAGAATTCTTCACCCGAGGGAGTCGCCAATCAAGGGGGTGGGGAGTGAGGCTGGAAGAGTAAACATTTCCAATGTACCCAATACTTAAATAAACCAACAAATTGATGGATTTCTAGTTATTCCTAGAGAGTACCGGAAAATGATTCTTAACCTCCCTTGTAGGTTGAGTCCTGGTTGTCTAGTTGTTGCGCTTTGGGCTGTGACCCACATGTCGGCAGTTCAAAACCAGCAGCACCTCTGGGGGAGAAAGACGGGGATTTCTACTCCCGGAGACAGAGACAGTCTCGGAAATGCACGGGGCGTGGGGAGAGGGCAGGGCAGCTCCGAGTCTGCATTCATTCTTGGCAGTGAGTGGGCAAAGCAAAACCTTGAACGTGGTAAAATACAATGAGAATTGATTGCACCACATAAAAATAAAAACTCTCTATAGGGCAAAAGACGCCTGTATTTATTTTTGGTCATATTTATTTGTTTTTCTTTTAGTAAGGAATCATTTTGTTGGAAGCTCTTACAGATATTAGAACAATCCATAATTCAATTAGATCTAGCATAATTGTACAATTGCTTCCCCTATCAGTTCCACAACATTTTCTCCTCGAATTCTTTAACATCAGCTCCCATTCCTTCTTCCCCTCCCTCTCTCCTCACCCTACCTCCCCAGGAACTCTTATTATATTATTATTATTGCTATTATTATTTTTTGCCATAACTTGCACTATCCAATGTATTCATTCACCTACAATTCTGCTATTTGTCCCCTTGAGTGGGTTATACGGTCATCATTGCTGTCGACTCCCCTCCCTCCTCCAGTACCCTCAAGGAATCATACCTTCCCAAGACCATGACCCTTTCATACAGTTTCTCATGTTGTGGTGACCCTCAGCCATAAAACTGTTTTTGTTGCTACTTCATAACTGTGATGTTGCTACTGTTATGAATCATAATGTAAACATCTGATATACAAGATGGATTTTCTTTGTGACGAACTGAACATAATTAAAGCATGGTGCTCATTCAGAAACACCCTATGTCATTATAATTCACAAAGGTCATTTTACCTCCCACACTGCTGGTTCCTGAGCAGTAGCTGCTCTGTACACAGTAACTGCTCTCTCTATATGTGTGGCTGGTCTGCATACGTACATCATGGCACCAACCCTGTGATTCCTCTTGGATCCCTTTCAGTTGACCAGATATGATCAGGAATGCTATGCCCTCCTCACAGCCAATTTTAGATCCCTTGCTATTCCCCTGTCCCTGTCACTATTGGTTCACCACTCCCTTCCCCCCACCCTCTTCCCCTCCCATGCCCCTCAGAACCATCGGCCCTGACCCATCTCCTTGGGGTTGCTTCTCCTGCCAATCTTGTATGGAATGACACCAAAAGAAAAAAAAGAAGGAGAAGGAAAAAGAAAAGAGGCCATACAAATAGTTCCTAGTCTGCTGTCCTGGCCCAAGGTGGCTGCGTCTCTCTCTGATAAATAGCGAGTCAGTCCTGTGATCTGGGACTCACTTACCTGATAGCGTTGACGCCCTTTCAGTCCTCAGCATTCATGACCAAGAGGCATGCCCCCTCCAAGGCCCCATGGCTCTTCCTGCAGTCAGGATGGAGTGGTCTCGTGCCACCCTCCCTGTTACACCTTTAGACGTTCCGTGGGGGCCCCCTTGGGAGTAACCTCCAACCAGTTTGAGTGAGGTGTCAAGCACTGCCCTGAGTCAGAATTCTGCAATCAAGATTCTTCGGGGACTTCGTGTCTTTGTTCCCATCATTGGTCTGTTGGTTTGCCCCCATGTGAGCAGACCACTCCCTTTTGGTTTGTCCCCCATGTTGGTGGATCAGACTGGCCACCCTCCCCAAACTACATCTTCAGTACTGTCCTCTGTAGTGCAGTCATGCAGGGAGGGACGTCATGTCTTGCGCTGAGGCCAGGCCTGCAGCCCTCTCTGTGTAGGAGCTGCTCTGAGCAGGAGCACACCCTCAAGGACGGGCACCCCAGGGTGAAGTCTACTCTCCCTCTCCCTTTCCCGTGGAGATATAAACAATGCTCCTTCCCTAGGGTAGATTAGTGTCCTGGTCTCCCATTGCCATCTTTTCTATTCCTTCACCCCTCTGTGGGCTGTAGAGGCGTAGGCGGGGTCATCGGAGGAGGGGAGAGAAGTCTTTCAACACAGGTGCTGGTCTGCATCTTTCTTTTATGACGTATACATTATTGTGCTTGGTCTGGCCCTTGCCAGAGTATCTTGTCCTCAGCCCGGGGACTGTGTGATATGTGCATTTTCCCCAGGCCTATTCTGCTGTTTGAATGTACCTCTGTAGACGTGTGTAGTACCTGTCCTTTTGTGCTTGGCTGGCTTCACTCAGTGTCATATCCTCCAACTCTTTCCACAAGATGAGGTGCTTCGTTTTTTCATCACTATTTTTCAGTGATGTGTAGCACTCCACTGTGTGTATATGCTAGAGTAAAACAATCTTTAAAACAAGCCCAAAGGCAAGTGATAAGTGGGAAATATTTCTTATCCATTTGGGACTAATTTCCACAATGTGTAGAGATCTTATATCCATAAGGATGGTTTATGAAATAAGACGGCATTGAGAAAAGTGTATAAAAGACTGTGCACAATCATTCAAAGAAGGAAAATATAACCAGCTTTGACGTCTCTGAAATGACATCAAAACATGCACAAAAAGAGGGGTGCCATTAAAAACTGCAGGAGACCAGACTTGGGTTTGGAAGGGCAGACCCAGTGTTCTTTTTTGGTTTAGTTTTTCAAGAGTTCACTTCTGCACATGCTAAGTTGGAGATGGCAGGGAGGTGCCTGGTGGAGAGGTGAGTAGGCGGTGAGTGGCATTGACGGGTTTACAATTGAGAGCAGGGATCCAGGCTGGGATATACACTTGAGACTCTGCTGCTAAAGATGACATTTAAAGCTACGAGAAGAGATGTGTGTTCTTCTGGATAAATTAGGGAAACAAATCTACAGAAACTCATATGTATGTAAAACAGAGTTTTATACCAAGGGTAAGTGTACATTAAGAAAGCATCCCAACCCAGTGTTGTCCAAGCCCATAAGTCCAACATTAGCCTTTATGTCCAACACTGATCTGCAAAGTCCTTCTCATTCTCACAAAACACACACAATGACATCAACTGCAGGAGGAAAGCCTAATCAGTGAGTGCGTAAGCATCTCAGTCCTGGCAGGGATCTCCACGCGGCTGCTCCAGCACCCAGGCCTGCTTCAGGGTAAGTCCATGTGGCTTCTTCTCAGGGATGTTTTGCAGGAAGTGAGCCTTGCCAGCTGAAGCAGGGAACTGGCTAAGGCAACTGCACCCTGCTCTGACCATCAGAGAGCAAGAAACCCGAGAAGTAGAAGGGTGAGGCTCACCAAACCATTTAGCTCTCCACCCTTCAATTGATTCCACATGCGTTTATTGGCCGGGTTGGCACAATAAGCCTTAACTATGACAGAGGGGAAAGAAAGAAAACAGCTTCCCAGCAGATTAATTTTAGATACATGGCAGAGGAGGTGAGGGCCTGCTGGTGCAAGGGATTAAGTCATGGGATGTGAGCTGAGGTTGGTGGTTCAAACTCAACAGGCTGGTGCTTGGGAGACAGGTGAGGCGGTCTGCTGGGTGAAGATTGATAGCCAGGGTGACCCCAGGGACCATTCCACTCTGCCCTACAGCATCGCTGGGAGTCAGAATTGATTCCAGGGCAGTGGGCTTTGGGGGAAAGGAGGAGACGCTGGAAAATCACCTGCACAATGTCAGGTCACTCCCTGGAGGCTCCTGCAGTCAGCGCTGAGTGCTGCTGTCCATGTGCCCACTGACCATCACCAATGTGGTTCAAGACCAGACTTTCAACTGGGATCGAAACTGTTGCCATGGATTTTCACCAACTCGATGGCAAGCCACAGTGTCAACCATTTCACATCGGCAGCTTGACTGCTGCCTTTCCTTTCTTCCTTCAGGGCTCGTGTGGACAGGCTGTGCCAAGAGGGAGGCTTGGCCAGCACCGCAAGGAAGAGATTCGCCAGGGGAAGCCAGCAGCCTACTTGAGAATATGGCTGGTTTGTCTTTTTTTTTTTCTCAGTTTTTTTTTTAATTTTTTAAAAAATTTTATTGGGGGCTCTTACAGCTACTACAACATTCAGTACATCATTTGTATCAAGCACATCTGCACACGTTTCCACATACATTTCCCAACATTTTCCACTTGAGCCCTTGATACAAGCTCCTCTTTAAAAAACAAAACAAAACAAAAAACCTCCCCTTCCCCCTCCCCCACCTTTTTTTGAATCATTTTATTGGGGGGGGCCCTACAATTCCCATCACAATCCCTAACAACATCAGTTGTATGCAGGCCACTTTTACACACCCATTGCCATCATCACTCTCAAAACATTCTCCCTCCCTCCAGACCCCCATTATCAGCTCCCTATATTACCCTTCCTCCCCCCCTTCCCCTTGAACCCTTAGTAATTTACAAATTATTTTTTCATCCTGTACACTGTACAATGTGTCCCAACATTCACTTCCCTGTTGTCCGTGCCCCAGAGAGGAGGCTACGTGTAGATCCCTGAAGTTGGTTCTCCCTTTCTATTCCTCCATCCCTCCACCCTCCTGGTATTATCACTCCTATTACTAGTCTTGTTGGTCATCTATCCTAAGTTTCCTATGTTTCCAACTTCACTGTACATCTCCTGGTCTAGCTGGATTTATATGGTAGAATTGGGGTCATGATAGTGGGTGGGAGGCAGCATGGGAACTAGAGAAGGTTGCATATTTCATAACTCCTACCCTGTATCTTAACTGGCTCATCTCCTCCTGTAACCCCTCTGCAAAAGGATGTCACCTCACCTATTGATGGGCTTTGGGTCCCCAATCTATACTCCCCCTCATTAATAATAATATAATTTTAGCTCATTGATGCCTGACACTGGATCCCGTCACCACCTCATGATCACACAGGCTGGTGTGCTTCTTCCGTGTGGGCTTTATTGCTTCTGAGCTGAATGACCGCTTGTTTACTCAAGCCTTTAAGTCCCCAGACGCTGTATCTTTTGGTAGCCGGGCACCATCAGCTTTCTTCACCACATTTGCATATGCACACCTTTGTCCTCAGGGATCATATCAGGAAAGTGAGCATGCAAAGTTGTGCTTTTGAGTTCTTGAAGCCTGATATCTCATCCCTTTGACCCCTCATGATTCCACATGCTAGTG
>PVJH01038668.1:0-16996 GCA_004026705.1 Nesogale talazaci | reverse complement strand
GGAAGCCTCACCCCACCCACCCTCCAGCTCTGATCTTGCGCCTTCTTCCAAACTCAAGGACTTTTTAAAAATTAACAATTTGAGTCCCCTGCCAAAACTGCAATTGCGACCGGGTCTAACTCAAGCAGCACAGAAGAGTGTAGACCTACAGCGAGGATATGCCTGGAGAAAT
The DNA here is from genome assembly GCA_004026705.1 of Nesogale talazaci. NCBI lineage: Eukaryota > Metazoa > Chordata > Mammalia > Afrosoricida > Tenrecidae > Nesogale > Nesogale talazaci. The sequence goes on along the minus strand of PVJH01038668.1, from coordinate 16,824 downwards.
TAGCTCTGCATTTTGTTGATAGGTTTATTTAAGAAAGGTTTCTGTGGCTTTGTACTTACATTTTTTTAACATAACCCTCAGATTAGCCCTGTTAATTCTTGAGTGGTTATTATTCGCAAGGTATTTCCCTTTGTATTTTTTTAATCTAGTAATTATTAGTTATTATAAGTCAATGAATCAATAGACTATGATTCCAAATGTAAAGCATTTATTTTAAGACATAACATTATGTCCATCAGTAGCAATGTAGCAATTGGAATTTAAAATCATTATATTATGTTTTCCGAAATGAGGAGATACAGGATAACGTGACTCAAGATCATTAGCTGGGCATTTAGAAAGAATAAAACATACAAGGAATAAAGAATACGTTAATATTTACATTCTTGCGTTTTGTCATTTCTCTGGAATGAAATAAAATCTATACTGACAAATGGATTAATTGGAACAAGCACTGATCAACTTTAAGTAGAAGCAAATTAAATCTATAGCCAGGCATATTGTTTTCATAGACAACAGTGGTCAGCTCACTTTTTGTAGATAGTAAATATTTGCGGCTTTAAGCACAATGAGATCTTCGTTGCTGTTAGACTCTGCCTTTGTAACTCAAAAGCAGTTGCAGACAGTACACAACTTCCAATAAAGCAGTGAGCCAAAAGTGGCACGCAGAGTATCACAGTGTAGTTTGCCAACTTCTTATCAAAGACTGATTTATGCACGGTGCAAGTTACACGTTCCGCGTCTGTGAAAGGGAGCTGCATTGGACCTTGTTGACTGCCCTTAGCATTTTTGTTTGCCTTCCCAGCACGTTTGGATGTAACCAAGCAGAAAGATCTCAGTGGATTTTATAGACACCTGTTAAATCAAACAGTTGGTGAAGAAGAAGTACCTAAAAGCAGCTTCCGAGAAGCCAGGTGAGATATATGGCCTATGGAATATTTAAAAGAAAGATTCTGTTCATAAACTATGGTGGTGGTCTTTTTTTGTTTTGTTTTGTTTTTTTTGAGTGGGGGGCGGTTTGTGGGGTGTGTGTGTGTGTGTGTGTGTGTGGCATCACTGTGGGAGTAGGAAGCCCAGCCTTGTTCCTGGAGAGCTACTGCTGGATGTGAACTGTCAACCCTGTGGGCCGCAGACTTGCATACAACCACTAGGCCATCACGGCTCAGCCCCTGGTTCTGGTCTTTAATCATCATTGCATGTTGTGTTGTGAGCCAAACCTGAGCTAATTCAGTGACTGGGTAGGGTTTTACAAACCAATTCTTGATCAAAAACTTAGATTTATTTTAAGGTTATTTTACTTTTGCAACTCACAAACATACATTTTGTGTCTACATAATATCAGTGGGGTTAGTGTTGACCTGTGATCCTCAAAGTCAGCAGTTCAAACCCAGTAGCCTTTCTTAGGAGCAGGATTGGGCTTTTCACTCCTAAAGAGTTGGAGTCTTGGAAACCCATAGGGACAGTTTGACCCTATCATGGGATTTCTATGAGTCAACATCCGCTCAGTGGCAGTGAGTTTATATTTTTAGTTTTTAGAGTGTCAGTGACCAAAATATAACATGACTGAAAAAGCTCAAAACTTAAGCATTAAGTGCACAAATTACTGAATATCAAAATGGTTTATAGTTCTGGTCTTGAAGGAACATAACTAGATTATAGTCTTTTTTTTTAATCTGAAAGTATAATATCTCTCATGGCTTTGATGCCTTAGTCTTTGAATTTGGAAAGAATTAAATGTACAACTTAATCTCCCATACATGTTCAAATAGTATATTAAAAATAAAGGAAAATGGAGGGCTGAGCCCTGGTGGCGTAGTGGTTGTGCGCGGGACTGCGGCCCACTGGGACAGAGGTTCAATTCCAGCAGTGGGGCTGGGCCTCCCACCATCAGAGAGCAGTGATGCCCCCCCCCCCCCAAAAAAAAAAAAAAAAGGAAAATGGCTTGTTTTCTTTTTTAAAAAATCTTTATTGTGATGTGGAGAAAGTTTACAGAGCAAATTGGTTTTCCATTCTATAACTCATGCATATTTTGATCTGTGAGGTTGATTGCAATAATCGTGTGTTTAATATTAAATTCATCGTTTTCTTGCATTCCTTCTGAGGTCTATCCCTAGGCAAACACTGTCCTTCTAATCTCATGTGATTGGCTGTTTAAAGACCTGTGCACCTCTCTGGTGGTGTTATTCTCTTGATAGGCCTGTTTATTACTTGACTGGAAATTAGCCACAGAATTGATTTTGGCTTGAATGGTGTCTAAGGTGGAAAGTGGTTTGCTTTCATAAAAAGAAACCAGCCTCCATAAAAAAAGTAAGATGCAGGGCTGAGCCCCGGTGGCGTAGTGGTTGTGCGCGGGACTGCGGCCCTCTGGGATGGAGGTTCAATTCCAGCAGTGGGGCTGGGCCTCCTACTCCCACCGCCAGAGAGTAGTGATGCCCCCCCAAAAAAACCAAAACAAAAAAAAAATATATATATATATATTAAAAAAAGTAAGATGCAGCTATCAAAACTTGTGTTATCCAGTATGATAACCTTTAGTCCCAGGTGACAAATTTAATTAGTTAAAATTAAGCAAAATCTAAAATACTGGCCACATTTCAAGTACTTGCTTGCACATTTGTTTAGTGGCACCCCACCATTTTGAGCAGAGAGAAGGAAACTTCCATTTCTGGTCTAGAAAATATGGTAAATTTAAAAAATAAAATTATAAGATATAATTTCATGAAGCAGCTTCAGACAGTTAATGGAAAAATGAAAAAAAAATTTGAGCTTTTTGAAGTCGCCTCACAGGAATAGCGAAATTATGCCAAAAGGATGTAGTTGAAGGTAGTAAAAGGATAAATTTGTCTGAAACTCGGTGGTAAGAGTTTTATGTTGGTTTTTTATTTTTTTAAAGAAATATTTTCATTAGTGTTGCTGGGGAAAAGGGAGAAGTAGAGGAATCGAATTAAGGGTGAGGGGAGGAAACTAAACTATAAGAAAGTATAGTTGAAGATTCAGGTTGTGAATGGAAATTCTAATACATTATGACTTTCCTACTAAAGTTGATCTGTCATATATAATTGTACTTTTCAAAGCTTAATAATAGAATTTCTAACTATTAGTCATTCTTTTTGTTTGTTTGTTTTTTGGGCATCACTGCTCACTGGCTATTAGTCATTCTTTAGCCAAAATACTTCTGCCTGAACTTCCTGTTGTGGTACTGGTGTGATCAGTAAATGATTAGTAAGATGGGACTTGTGGGAGTTTCAGTAAATTAACCATAGTTATTAACTGGAAAAATGTAGCTCTGTCAACCAGATGTTGATTTTAGTAGCTTAAGTCACATGTTTTCCATTTTTTTGTAGTCAGTATCAAAGAATGATGTCATGATAATCTTGAGGAGGATTAGTAGAATTGGGTCTTGCTACCGTTTCACTTTGAAAAAATTAACTCTGTGTTTCCAGGGCTACTAATATAATTTTTAAAAAAAGAAAAATCAGATAACAACTTAAACTTAATGTTGTGAAAAGAGAATTTAGATCCAGAACATACTATTTTCTTAATTGTTCTTTATCCAAACTTAGCAAAAATGAAGATCTTGTGCATTGTACAACCCTTTTCTGAAGCTTCTAGTCATTCAATAGAGGAGTTTTTTTCACTATTTCAATTTCACAAATATTGGTAATATTTTTAATGAAAAGAATTGGTTTTCAGATACTTAAGTAATAATAGGCATAAATGTCTTTTCATATGCGGACCACCAAAGAATATATAATTAAGGTGCTTTAAGTATTGAGATAAAAACATTAATATTTTATCTGCTTTCTATAACTGATATTATGACTTTGTGTGTATGTTTGTTTTAAGATCTGAGATAAAGGAAGAGAAACCAAGAGGCTACTCAGATGAAATAAATTCAGAGAACAAAAGGCCACAAGAGGATAATCCAGATGCAGACAGTGACTTTGATACTAAGAGCAGCGAGGATGAAGAAAGTGAAGAAAATAATAAAAGTAACTTTAGAAAGAAAGAAGGCAGAGAGTTTTCAGAGAATGACCCCAAGCATCACAGGAATCAGACTCACTCACGGTCATCCAGTGAAGAAAGAGGACACAGTGTCCAACGCCACACAAGTTCAAAGTCAAGAGGACATGAGAACAGGGAAGATAAGCATCAAGAAAGACAGTCTAGAGACCCAGAGAACTACTACACTGACCGTAATTATCGAAAAGACAAGACGGATTCCCACAGACACAGAGAAACCAGTTATAGGGATTCTCACCGGAAGAGGCATGAACAAGAAGATAAACCAAAGGTCAGAGACCACAGAGAAAGAGATCGGAATGACAGAGACTGGAAAAGGGAGAGAGGCTTGGAGAAATACGTCCCAAGAGAACAAGACAGAGATAGACAACTAGATGATCTTGACCGACGTCGTGAGAGAGAAGAGAAGGAAGAGAAAAGCAAAACAAAGGAAGAGCATACGAAAGGAAGGACGGAAAGGAATGAGCACAGTGAGAAATCCAGAGCTAGGGGAAGACAGGAAGTCAGTGTTGAATCTTCAGAAAGAAATCGAGACAGAAAGGAAAATAGCCCAAGTTTTAGAGCAAAGGATGGGTTTCCTGACCAGAGCAAATCCAACACAATGGAAACAGACAAAGAACGGAATCAACAGACACCCCCTGCTGCTGAAGCCTCACTGGGAGCAAAACATAAAATCACAGAAGAAAGACAGAAGACAGACAAAGAACAGGAGAGCCCACCGGAGGCTGTGAGCAAGTTTGCAAAGCGGAACAATGAAGAGACTGTAATGTCAGCTCGAGATAGGTACTTGGCCAGGCAAATGGCACGGGTTAATGCAAAGACCTATATTGAGAAAGAGGAGGATTGATGACTGCTCCTGTAGGTGTGTGGGAGCACAGAAAATGACTCGTGGAACTTGCTAGGTGAGAGCAAGAGAAGTATGTGAACAGTGGTTGGAAGGCATATTTTAAAATCTCAAAGTTCGCTTTTGATTTCTGTTTAAATCAAAAGTCCCTTGACCTCAACTACATGATTCACTATGTATAATCAGTACTCACCAGATTTTTGCTTGTATTCGAGCTCCAAAAGTTTGTGAATTCCCAGTAAACACCTAATGATGATGTCTTTAATACTGATATGCTTTATAAATAGTGAATTTCAAATTAAAGTATGTGGGGTTTAAACATTAAAACACGTTTTATGTTATGTCCTGAAGTTTGTTTTAAAGTTCAAAATGTGCATCATAATCTTGTCTAAGGAACTTTTTAGCCCCCAGCATAATTGACAAGATCATGGAAATGGAAATACTGGAATCAGAGATCTAAGAGGAAGCTGTTATTTCTTTTCCCACTTGTTCAGACTTGCAAAGCTGCATGAAGATGCTTTATGGCTTAGTTTTATTAACTTTTACCTGGTTTGACATATCCTAGCGGGAAAGAGGAAATTCTGTTTTCTTCCATCTCCAGCCATATTTTCTGTGGGCAACGTCTCTCTAATGCCATTTCCAACTCTTACATATCACATAATAACAGACATGAACTGTGTGTCTGAGATCAGTGGGTAGCTAATGATAGTTCTCGCACTGCCGTCCTGTCTTCTAACCCATAGAACAAAGTGAACTCTGACCTGTGAGTTTCGGAAGCTGCGACTCTTCACAGGCTCAGAAAGCCTCCTCTTCCTCACAGCAGTGCGTGGGTGACATTGGGGTGAGCAGTCGAGCACATTGCCCGAGACGCCACCGGAGCTTCACATCAGTTCTCAGTAACACACTTGTGTTAATAAGGCACTGCCAAAAAAGGGTCCAGTAAAATCCATAGCTGGGGCTGAGCCCTGGTGGCGTAGTGGTTGTGCACGGGACTGCGGCCCACTGGGATGGAGGTTCAATTCCCACTCACAGGAGCAAAGGCTGCGCCTCCTACTCCCACCACCAGGGCAGTGATACCTTAAAAAAAATCCATAGCTGATGGGGACCTACTGGGCCAGCTCAAGGCAGAGAACGCAGCAACCATTTTTGGATTCCCAAGGGGTCATCTTGATAGATATTCTCAGGGGACATTGAAAATCATGGAGGCTCTTTAGGAAGGAAATTTGAGAAAACGGAAAACTGCATCTGAAGAAAATGCTAGCAGAGTTGTTTTGCTTCTCCTTTAATTAAGGGATGCCTTCCAGGAATTTCAGTGGGAAACCCTACCCCACCCATCCTCCAGCTGTGATGTTAACTCTACTTTTTGTTCTCAGAACACAAGAGGAACGTGATTGGGTCCCTTGGGAAGCCAAAATTACTGGTTGTGTATAAATTGAAGCAAAGCAGAATCTTTGAGAGGGTTAGAGATGGGAACACTGCTTTCAAAAGTACATGGAGGATATGTTGAGAAGAAGTATTTTCACATTTTGATAAGTTTTGTTTGATAAAGGTTTCAATGGTTTTGTAGCACTACCAACAAACCCTAGTTTATAGTTTGATCATTAAATTTCTAGAAATTAAATTTCCTATTAATAGCTTATGCTTTTGTAATTAGTGCTGTTCAGTTCTGAAGAGTTGTGTAAAGAATGCAAGCCTCGATGGTAAGTAACTTACACATCTTTGGAAAATCATCGGGCTCTAACTGAAACATGATGAAGCACCACCTTTCCATTAATCCAATCCAAGTGTTCTGACAGATGCACCAGAGTTGTTCATAATAATATTTCTCATCAAACGAAATACCCCACATGCCCATCAGGAGTAGAGATTCCAGTATAAACAATCGAGCGTTGAAACAACACAGTAGAACTATCCACATGACACAATTGAAAGCTTTGGAAAGGAACAAACTAATTCATACTGGTCATATGCAGTTCAAACTGGCAAAACCCAGCTACCTGGGTGGAGATGATAACTAAAGAAAAGCTGGGGGCTTTTGGACTTTTGAAGGAAACTTCTGTGCAACTACAATCACCAGCACCTGGGTTCATCCAGACACAAGCCACCTTGCCATGCCGCCCAAGTTTGATCCCAACGAAATCAAAGTCATGAACTTGAGGTGCACCAGTGGGGAGGTAGCTGCCACATTTGTGCTGACCCCAAGATTGGCTCTGGGTTTGTCTCCCCAAAAGATTGGTGGAGACATTGCCAAGAAACCAGCGACTGGAAGAGGTGAAGACGGTGGTTCTCAACTTATGGGTTGTGACTCCTTTGGCAGTCAGACGACCCTTTCACAGGGCTTGCCTGATTAATAACAGTAGCAAGATGACAGTTAACTAGCAACAAAAATAAATGTATGGTTGGGAGGTCACCACAACATGAACTATATTAAGGGGTCATGGCTTTAGGAAGATTGAGAACCACTGGGTTACAGATTACCATGAAACTGACCATTCAGAACAGACAGACCAAGACTAAAGGAGTATCATCTCCCCTGATCATTAAAGCTCAGGGACAAAGAATATAAAGCACGGTGGGAACATCACTTGACGAGACCATTCGCATTGCCTGTTAGGTGTGTGACACCGGTCTTTAGAGAAAAAACTCAAAACTAAGATCTTGGGAACGCCTCAGTCTGTGGGTTGCAATATCGATGGCTGCCACCCCACAAGACATCCTGATGACGTCAACAATGGTGCTGTGCAATGTCCGGCTAGTAAAGAACTACGAAAGAAAATCTTTTGGCAACCAAAAAATTAAAAAGCATGAACTGACATTAAAACACTCATGATAAAGAGAAGAGGCAGACAGGCCTAGATCTGGTAGCATTCTTTTTCTTGACAAGGATGGTGATGACTTGGTTAGCTTTTGAAAATACTATCCTGGTATGTGTAATAAAAGGCGCCATGGGTTAAATACTGGGCTGCTAGCTGCTGGTTCAAATCCAATAGTCGTTCGGTGGGATAAATGTAAAACACTTTCCATAAAATTTCAGCTGCACGTCTGTAAAGTCTACGAGTCAGTCAACTTGATGTCCATGGGTTTGGGCATGCATAATGTCTCAAAATGCAAATCTTTGTAATCTTGGCATTTGAAATGTATGAAGTGGAGGAACTTTGTCATCCTGGAGAGACATTCTCTAATGGTTTGTTGATTTAATGACTGACTTGTGTCTATCAAGCAGTTCGCAGTGTAGTAGTTGGATCAGTCTGAATAAGAGATTCGTTAGATTTGTTGCTAAATAGCCTGTGTTCTTTAAAAGGTGGTGTGTCAGGCAGGGTTCTCTTAGAAATAAAAGGACACTAGTAATTCTTTTTATATGTAGAGAAAGGTATATAAGATAAACAGCTATCTATAAAGCAGTACAGATTGCTCAGTGCAACTCACTCAGATGAGGCATCTAGAAGACTGGCAGTCCTTCAAGTCTTGAGGGCTGCTGAGTAGTCCTCTGTAGAGCAATCCAGGCTATCTGGTTACAGGCAGCAAACAGAGCAGGTCGCCAACAGTCAGCCAGATGACAGTCCAACAGTCCCCAGCTCAAGAGATGTATATCCCAGGAGCATGGCAAAGTAGGGCTTGAAGGAACCTCAACTCACAGCAACACAGTCCACGATTAGGTGTCCCACGGGTAGTGTTGCTTGAGGTCAAGGCACAAGACGAACAAGGCAGCTCTCTGGTCCTAAGATCCGGAAGCAAGAGAGAGGGTGGGACTTGCCAAGCCCTTCTTATCTCTGCCCTTCAATTCATCCCATGTGTTCATTGGCCGTGCCGTCACAAGAGACCCACCAATCTTCTGTGACCATGTTGGCATAACAAAACTACCCATCATAATCTACCCCTTGCCAACATGGTACCTGTGCACAATTTTTTACCCATATAGAATTTCTAGACATCAATGAAATCAAACATACTTAACATCAAACATCTATCATACATATAAATGAGAACACAATCCAGTTGTAGCTGATATATCATACATGAGCAAAGAAAAGATTCAATAAGATAAACAAAATACATGAGCAATCACAAACCTCACTTCTGTAATTGATCACGTGGTCGTAATTGATAGGTAGAACTACCTTCTTCTATTATCCATTCTGTATTACCTTTGCCCTCAGCAATCACTTCAGCTGGTTGTGATTTTTTGCCTGGTGGGGTGACCCAGACCTTCATTCCTGAGGGGTCTATGTCATTAGATGTCCTGTCGTGATGAGGTTGCTGTAATTTACCATTAACTTTTATCACAGGGCATGGTAGCACTAAGAGTCGGCCTATGGGATCTCTTGGATTCCAGATATATTCCTCTTTGTCCCCATTATGTAACACCAGTCCAATTTCTTCTTGATAATCTGGATCAATCACACCACTCAGTACAGTGACACCCTTCCTGACCTGTTGATCCAAAGGCATGAGAAGCCCAAAGTGAGCAGGGGGCATTCTCAGCTGCCAGTTCAGTGGAATCCGTGCTGTGTTTCCAGGTGGGAGAGTTCCTTCCTTCAGGACCAGGACCTCCAGTCCCTAAGAACATAGGGTTGCTGGGACAGGAAGCAAAAATGCTGCAAGTGGGTCAATAGGAGTATTAGTGAGTGGTGCCACTCCAGTTTCCACTCTGTGGTTCCTGGACCCATGAATCCTGGCTATTGGAGACACAGCACCATATATTGGCCGCTGGTTTAAAGCATATACAGCTTCCTGGAGAACACTGCTCCAGCCTCACAAGTTGTTGCCACATAGTTTTGCGTCGCAGTTGTGTCTTCAGGAGCCCATTCCATCATTCTATCAAGCCAGCTGCTTCAGGATGATGAGGAACATGATATGACCAGTGGATTCCATGGGCATGGGCCCATTGCCGCACTGAATTTGCTGTGAAGTGAGTTCCTTGATCTGAAGCAATGCTATTGTGGGATGCCATGCCGGGGGATGAGGCATTCCGTAAGTCCACGAATGGTGGTTTGGGCAGAAGCATTGCATGCAGGGAAGGCAAATCCATATCCAGAATATGTATCTATTCCAGTCAGAACAAAGCGCTGCCCCCTCCAGGATGGGAGTGGTCTCATATAATCAACTTGCCTCCAAGTTGCCGGTTGATCTCCCCGAGGAATGTTTCTGTACCTTGGACTTAACGTCGGTTTCTGCTGCTGGCAAATAGGGCACTCAGCAGTGGCTGTGGCCAAGTCAGCCTTGGTGAGTGGAAGTCCATGTTGCTGTGCCCATACATAACCTCCATCCCTGCCACCATGTCCACTTTGTTCATGTGCCCATTGGGCAATAACAGGAGTGGCAGAGGAAAGAGGAGGGCCAGTCTCCACAGTGCATGTCATCTTATCTACTTGATTGTTAAAGCCCTCCTCTTCAGAGGTAACCCTTTGATGAGCATTCACATGACACACAATTACATTTACTTTTTTGGCCCATTTAGAGAGATCCATCCACATAACTCTTCCCCACACCTCCTTGTCACCAATCTTCCAATCATGTTCCTTCCAAGTCCCTGACCATCCAGCCAAGCCATTAGCCACAACCCATGAATCAGTATACAGTCTCACATTTAGCCACTTTTCCTTGTAGGTGAACTGAATGGCCAGGTGCACTGCTCGAAGTTCTGCCCATTGGGAGGATTTTCCTTCACCACTATCTTTCAAGGAGATCCCAGAAAGGGACTGTAGCACTGCTCCTGTCCACTTACGAGTGGCACCTGCATGTCGTACAGAGCCATCCGTGAACCAAGCATGACTTTTCTGTTCTTTAGTCAAATCATTATAAGGAACTCCCCAGGAGGCCATAGGTACAGATTTGGAAAGAGAAAGTAATCTGACTGGAGTGGGGACTGTAGGCATTTGAACCACTTCCTCATGCAGTTTACTTGTACCTTCTGGTCCTGCTCTGGCCCGATCTCGTATGTACCACTTCCATTTAACAATGGAGTGTTGCTGCGCACGCCCAACTTTATGACTCTGTGGGTCAGACAATACCCAGTTCATGATGGGTAGTTCAGGCCTCATGGTGACTTGGCCCAAGATGAGACGTTCAGTTTCCACCAAAGCCCAATAACAGGCCAACAGCTGTTTTTCAAAGGGGGAGTAGATGTCTGCAGAAGATGGCAGGACTTTACTCCAAATCCCAATGGTCTATGCTGTGATTCACCAATAGGGGTCTGCCAAAGACTCCACACTGTATCTTTATCAACAACTGACACTTCTAGCACCATTGGGTCAGCTGGATCATATGGTCCCAGTGGAAAAGCAGCTTACACAGCAGCCTGAACCTGTTGCAGAGCCTTTTCTTGTTCCAGGTCCCACTCAAAATTGGAGGCCTTTCGTGTCACCTGATAAATAGGTCGAAGTAGAACACCCAAGTGAGGGATATGTTGCCTCCAAAATCTGAAAAGGCCCACTAGGCATTGTGCCTCCTGTTTCGTTGTTGGGGGAACCAGATGCAATAGCTTGTCCTTCATGTTAGTGGGAATATCCTGACATGCTCCACACCATTGGTCCCCTAGAAATTTTACCGAGATGGAGGGTGCTTGAATCTTTGTTGGGTTAATTTCCCAACCTCTTGTACGCAGATGCTGTACTAATGAATCTAAAGTCTTTGACACATCCTCCTTAGTGGATCCAATCAGCATAATATCATCAATATAATGGACTAGTGTGACATTTTGTGGAATACACAGGCGATCGAGGTCTCTTCGGACTAAATTATGGCACAGGGCAGAAGAGTTGATGTACCCTGGGGGAGAGTTGTGAAAGTGTACTGCCGCCCCTGCCAGCTGAAGGCAAACTGCTTTGGTGATCCTTTGAAATTAGTATCAAGAAGAAGGCATTGGCCAGATCAATAGCTGCATACCAAGTACCAGGAGAAGTATTAATTTGCTCAAGCAATGAGACCACATCTGGAACTGCAGCTGCAATTGGAGTCACCACCTGGTTAAGCTTATGATAATCCACTGTCATTCTCCAGGATCCATCTGTCTTCTTTACAGGCCAAATGGGTGAGTTAAATGGAGATGTGGTAGGAATCACCACCCCTGCATCTTTCAAGTCATTGATGGTGGCACTGATCTCTGCAATCCCTCCAGGAATGCGGTATTGCTTTTGGTTTACTATTTTCCTAGGCAATGGCAATTCTAAGGGTTTCCATTTGGCCTTTCCCACTATGATAGCCCTTATTCCACATTTCAGGGATCCAATGTGGGGGTTCTGCCAATTACTAAGTATGTCTATTCCAATGATGCATTCTGGAACTGGGGAAATAATAACAGGATGGGTTTGGGGACCTACCGGAGCTATAACTCCATTAATAACTTGACCTCCATAAGCCCCCACTCTGACTGGCAGGCCTTCGAAACACTTTGGGTCCCCTGGAATTAGTGTCAGTTCAGATCCAGTGTCCAGTAATCCCCGAAAAGTTTGATTATTTCCTTTCCACCAATGAATAGTCACTCTTGGGAAAGGCTGCAGGTCCCTTCGGGGAAGGCTAGAAGAAAGACTAACAGCATAAACCTTCGGTGATGTGGCAGGGTCCTTCTTCCAAGGGACCCGGCCTTCCCCTCATTCAAGTGGTTGTGGGTCTGTAAACTGGCTCAGGTCTGGGAATTGGTTGAGTGATCGTGACTGCCTATCCCTCTGTTCAGCTGATCCAGCATTCTTCTGCCTGTATAGGTCACGTAAATGTTTAGTAGGTTTTCCATCTATTTCACTCCTAGGGACACCATGACTAAGTAGCCAATGCCATAATTCCACACAAGACAGGCTGCTTTGATTACCACGAAAGCCTTGTTGTCTATTATAACCATGTCCACCCTGTCTCTGTTGATTCACTGCTGACACTTGCCCTCTGTTACCACAGAGTCCAATCATCCCCATCGTGGGCAAATGTCGGAGTTCACTTAAGGCAGTTCCCACAGTTAATCCTGGTGCACACAACAGAGCAATTATAGGAGTGTTCAAAGATGCTGGGGCCCACCTCACAAACTTATTCCTTATGGTTGTAGTGAAGAATATGTCCTCAGGCACCCCCTTTTGGGGTCTATGGGAATATCCTGAGAGATCCATTCCACCATACCAATTTCCCTCAGCTTTTGGATGCCTTCTTCTACAGTGTACCAAGGCAGGTCAGGCACCTCCAGTTGGTCTAATCTAGGCTATCTGGTAGCCCATGCCTCAGTGAACCAGCCAAACAAGGAGTTGGATCCTCTCTTAGCTTCTCTCGCTGAGACATTGAAAGAAGAGTCTGTGCTTAGAGGTCCCATATCCAGAAACTCAGACTGATCTAATATTGCATTTCTTGCACCAGTATCCCACACCCTCAGTAACCATTCCCAGGGATACTCCCCAGGCTTTTGCTTGTACGTATTTGAGAGCTCAAGCAGTTCTTTGTGAGTATAGCGTACTTCTTGAGTAATCACTTTGGCCTCACCCTTAGGAGCTTTCCTTGCCTTAATTTTAGTTATAGGTCTAGCAGAAACTATCAATCTTGAAAGTCATCTCCCTCAGGCAATGGCAGAGATGCAGCCCCACCTGGCGTTTCACCTTGAGTAGGTTGGTTGATCTGCTCAGGTGTGGGTTGTTTTGTTGATGGTGGTTTACTATCTTCAGCTGGGAGGGGCAGATCTATTGACTGGGCTGGTTCACTTGTTTCTAATGGTGGCATAATATCCTCTTCTTCTGGGTCATCAGCCCATATATTCCCATCCCATGTTTCAGGGTCCCATTTTTTTCCTATCAAAGCCCTTACTTTGGCTTCCGACACTGCTCTAGATCTGCCGTTCAGCTGACGTTGTAATTCAGCCACTCGCATAATGAGACTTTGGACCTGGTTCTCAGCAATATCGGCTCTTTTACTACAGGCAAGAAGGCTTTCCTTTGTAGCCCAGACAGAACCCTTCAAGTCCGTGAGTCAGCACTTAAGACGTGCTTCTGCGGCTCTAAGGCAATCCCGCTCCTTAATCACATAGTCCATTGTAAGGAGGACCAGCCAACCAGCTTCCTTCTACTTGGCATCTTGACAAAACTGCTAGAATATATCAGACATATGTTCTCCCAGAGGCCCTCCTGTAACCAGCACCCCATCCATCGGTGCTCCTACTTTAGTTATTAGCTTTGCTATTTCACACCATGGACTAGTAGGATTGGCAAAACTACCCATGGCTTTAGGTGTAGAATTGGCATCACCAGTGCTCTTAAGACTAATCAGATTGGAGAACCAATCAAAGAGACTCATATTTATGATTTTATTTCTCTAGAAACACTCCTGGTACCACTTGTGTCAGGCAGGGTTCTCTTAGAGAAATAAAAATCAGGACACTAGTAATTCTTTTTATATATTTATATAGAGAGAAAGGAATAAGAGATAATAAAGAAACCCTTAACTATCTATAAAGCAGTACAGATTGCTCAGTGCAACTCACTTGTGTGAGACAACTAGAAGACTGGCAGTCCTTCAAGTCTTGAGGGCCGCTGAGTAGTCCTCTGTAGAGCAATTCAGGCTATCTGGTCACAGGCAGCAAACAGCAGAGCAGGTCACCAACAGTCAGCCAGATGACAGTCCAACAGTCCCAGCTCAAGAGATGTCTATTCCAGGAGCGTGGCGAAGTAGGGCTTGAAGATTCCTCAACTCACAGCAACACAGTCCACGATTAGGAGTCCCACGGGTAGTGTTGCTTGGAGATCCAGGCACTGGACGAACATGGCAGCTCTCTGGTCTGAAGATCCAGAAGCAAGAGAGAGGGTGGGACTCGCCGAGCCCTTCCTATCTCTGCCCTTCAATTCATCCCGTGTGTTCATTGGCTGTGCCGTCACAACAGACCCACCAAGCTTCTGTGGCCATGTTGGCATAACAAACCTACCCATCACAGATGGAGTCCAAAATAATATCCTTAACAGTTTTGTGAGTTGTAAACATCTATTCCTTTTACTCAATTTTCTTTTTGTTGTTGTTTTGGGCATCACTGCCCCCTGATGGGAGTAGGAGGCCCAGCCTTGCTCCTGGAGAGCTACTGCTGGATTTGAACTGCCAAGCCAGTGGACCACAGTCCCACATTCAACCACTATGCCACCAGGGCTCAGCCCTAGACTTTGTTTCGCTATATTGAGGTTACGTAGGAAATGCCTCTCTTTTTGCATTTTGTGTCTAAGAGAATCTTTTTACTCAAGGCTATTAAGCAAATCTCACACTATCCTCATTCACCTAGTGCATTTTAAAAAATCATTTTATTGGGGCCTCTTGCAGCTTTTAGAACAAGCTGTACATCCATTGTGTCAAGCACATTTTCTTTTCAAAACATTTTCTTTTTACTTGAACCCCTTGGTATCAGCTCCTCATATTTTCCCCTCCCTCTCCCACCTTCATGACCCCTTGATCAATTATAAATTATTTTCATATCTCACACCAGCTGCTGTCTCCCTTCACCCATGTTTCTGTTCATCATCCTGGATTGACGGGTGCTATTCATTGATCATTGTGATCGGTTCCTCTTCTCACCCCACCTTTCCTCTACCCTCCTGGTATCGATGTTCATTATTGGTCCTGAGGGGATTATCTGTCTTGGATTCCCTGTGTCGAGAGTTCTTAATCTGTCTCACCAGCTCTGTTATCCTCTTCCTGGCTATGTCTGCAGTGCATTCTTCTGGGGAGGGGATCCATGTCCCTGGGGTGGGGGCCAGCCTGCAGACCTTCCTGTTGGCACACTGCTGCGTACTGGTATGTTGCCTTGAGTCAGCCAGGTTGAGGTCTGGGCCCTCCTTCACCCAGTACATTTTAAAAATTTATAAAACTAGATGTCATATATACTCATGTATAAGCCGAGTTTTACAGCACATTTTTAAATGCCGTTTTTATGATCAAAAGGTACCTCGGCTGGAGGTGAGCTTTTCTTCATTATATACAGTATGTTAAAAAATATTGGTCATCATTTTGAGATTTTCAGAGCAATTTTTTTGGGGGGGGTATCACTGCCCTCTGGTGGGAGTAGGAGACCCAGCCTTGCTCCTGGAGAGCTGCTGTTGGATTTGAACCGCCAACCCAGTGGGCCACAGTCCCGCACACAACCACTATGCCACCGGGGCTCAGCCTTCAGAACCATTTTTTGCTGACATCCTAAAGAAGCTGAAGTTGCACGGAGAATTCTTTAATTGAGATGTCCAATATTGGCATTTAAACATTCGCAACATTAGCCTTTATTTTTAAATAGCAGTGATGTGAAAAAGCAGCACCACCCAAGGTAATTACTAAACTTGGGAACACCATCTGGATGGAACAGACACCTCAGCGTTGGCTCAGCAGTCGCACCTAGGTCACTCTAATTCAGGGTGGGGAATCCTTTTCTGCCAAGGGCCATTTGGGCTTTTATAACATCATTCAAAGGCCACGCTGGTCAAACATTTCATCAACACTGATGACTGGGACTGCAGCTTTTTGGTGAGGCGGGTGCCATTAGCTGAAAGTGATGACTTCACCAGACTTACCCGGCCCTCAGGCTGGAAAGTCCCCACCCCTCCCTGCTCTAGTGGGAACATTTGAGCCTAGTTGTGGGCCCCACTCATTCCTCTTGCTGCCCCCCTTTTATTTACATTATTATTTCTTGAGGGGAATACCCAGTCTACTCTGACACTCAGATGCTGTGAGTTGCAATCAACTCTCCAACTTTTTAAAAATCTTAATGCTTTTTTTCGAGGGGAGCCCTGGTGGTTAATAACTCACTCATTGGGTTACTGTGGTAGTGATATAATTATTTGTCAATTTGAGAGAATTTATAGTGAAGGGGTGGAGTCTAGCCTGGCAATCAGGTCATAGCCAATGAGTCCTCTGTGTGGGCATGACCCTGTGAGCATTCTGGGAACTCCAGTATTCCTCCTTGGAAGCAGGAGTCTCTCTCTCTCTCTCTCTCTCTCTCTCTCTCTCTCTCCTGCCAGCACTGA
>PVJH01038667.1:0-17018 GCA_004026705.1 Nesogale talazaci | reverse complement strand
TTTGATAACTTTTAAGTTATTTTCATATCTTACATCAATTGCTGTTTCCCTTCACCCACGTTTGTTTGACCCCCTACTCACAAACCTTTCTATTTTTCTATTAAATAAGTAGTGCTCTCTTAGAGAACTAATTCTAGATATTTAAAAATACATTTTGGTTGCACAGGAGAACCTTTCATGGCAGTGAAGAGTGGTATATCAGTGACTGTGGTGGCTTCTGATGTGGCAGCACTGGGTGTGTAGGAATAAAGTATGCTCTTGGATGTTCCTTGGCTGGTTCAGAGGGAGTCGATTGCCAGGCCTTTCTTTTGAGGTTCCATAGGGTAAACATGAACATTTCGGTAGCAGCTGAGTTAACTATACCACCCCAGGAGTATTTCTGGGCACAGTTAATCAGAGGTACAGGATTTTTTAAATAGTTATTATTAATTTTATACTGTAAAAGAAGTTTAAATTCAAATTGTATAAAATATTAGTCATGAGAGAATTAGCAGAATTCTTATTTAGATCCTAGTTCAAAATAAAGTTGGATGTGTTCCATTACAGTGTTGGTAATTATAGCCCCATAACTAAAGCCAACAATCAGTTAACTTTTAAAAGGTAACGTGAGAAATACACATTACATCTAACCTAAAAAAGATATGCTCGAGTGTAAGCCAACTTGAGTATCAGCTGAAGCACCTAATTTTACCACCGCCTAAAATGTGCTAGAAAACTCTGCTTATACAAGAGTATATACAGTAATTAGGCTTGGATTCTTCCACACATTTATTGTTACTGACTTAGGAGATATTGGCACCACTATATAGGTTGCTGTGATTTAGAGAAGTAGGCCCTACTTTTCTGGAATTGTATGACAAATATTAGGAGCATTTGTGCTCAAGACCATGCCAATTTAGAAAAGGGGTTCAGTAGCACAGCTGAAGTGCACGCTGAGCGGGAGGAGCACACTGTTGTAGGGTGAGTGAGCTAGGGCAATGGCCGAGGGTTGAGAGGCTGGTGGTGGAGAATTGCACAGTGTGGAAGCTGTCAGCCGGCATGCTGCTACAAATAGTTATGAGTATGCAAGTAGTTTAGCTAACTACACTTGGAAAAGTGTAGTTGATGAGGTTGGGTCATGTGATTGTAATCTTAAAAAAATGTTTTTCCCTTTTCCATAAGTGCCTTTTGGCAGAGTGTCTCTTAGAACCCAAAGAGTTATGTTTATAATAGACTTTTGCCTTTTATTCTTTTTTTTTTTTTAATTTTTGTTCTTGTTTGTTTGTTTTTTTTGGGGGGGAGGCATCACTGCCCTCTGGTGGTGGGAGTAGGAGGCCCAGCCTCTGCTCCTGTGGAGCTGCAATTGAATCTCCATCCCAGTGGGCCACAGTCCCGCACACAACCACTACGCCACCGGGGCTCAGCCTTGCCTTTTATTCTTAAAAAACAAAAAAATTTTTTTAAATCACTTTTTTAAAAGACAAAAAATTTGGGGGGGGGGGGGGGTGGGAGGGAGGCATCACTGCCCAGTGGGAGTGGGAGGCCAGCTAAAAAAAATCATTGATGAAGTAATTCTTTGTAAGATTTGACCTTTTACTTTCAGTATTAAAAGTATCCTTATTAAATAATACATTAGTGTTAACAAAAGCATGAGAAAATAAGTCTAGGCTGAGCTAATAATGCTCATAGAATAAAGAGGCATGATGTTTTGAAGGAGGAATATAGGAAACCATTACAAATTCAATGGTAATGATTTGGAATTAAATGCTCAAATGTGCTTATCAAAAACAAGAGAGCAGGAGCAGGGCACAGTGCTGTCACCAGATAGCTAGATGGTAGTTACAGTTAAGCTAGGTTTAAATTTATTTACTATTACGACTGGCTTTTTTTAAATGTAGAGAGGCAGCTTTTTCAGTCCACGATTTCACTGTGAAGGCCTTCGATACAGTTTTTACTCTCTATTCTGAGGCACAGATCTTAAAGCCATTAACTATGGGTATGCAGGTTATTAAGTTTTTCAGTTCTTGTCTTTTACAAGCATCTTAAAGGATAAAATGACATAACCTTATTGCAGACATTTTCTTCTTTCAGCCGCTTTTCTAACCCAAACTGTGTGTCTTGATGACACAACAGTAAAATTTGAAATATGGGACACAGCTGGTCAAGAGCGATACCACAGCCTAGCCCCAATGTACTACAGAGGAGCACAAGCAGCCATAGTCGTGTATGATATCACAAATGAGGTAAGTATATGCCTGCTTCTGCCGCAAATTGAAATGATCATCTTATGAGTTCACAGAAAAACTGATTTTAAAAGATAGAATCCAAGTGTCTTATAAAGAGTATTCCTAAGAATGTCTTTCCCACCCAACAGATCTTTTAATATTACCTCAAAAGATGCTCCCTAATCATTTGTTTAGTCCATGCTAAATAGCAGTTTCTTTGTATTAACAGGAATCCTTCGCAAGAGCAAAAAACTGGGTTAAGGAACTTCAGAGGCAAGCAAGTCCTAACATTGTAATAGCTTTATCAGGAAACAAGGCTGACCTAGCAAATAAAAGAGCAGTAGATTTCCAGGTATGTGGATCTTTTCCATTTTTGTTGGCACATAATGATTGTGTGCTTTCTTCCTGTGTACTCTTGAATTACAGAACAACTAGATGAACAGTAGAAAACAAGGTTTTTAATGTTCGATGAATGCTATCTCTAGTATGTATAAGGAAATGTTTCTCCCGATAAGCCCGAATGTTGGAATCTTATTGCAATGGATACATGGATTTCAGAAATAATTGTTTGGAAGTAAGGCGCTGAAAAATAAGAAGCTGCAGGAAATTTCTTTCAGTTCCAAACTAAGTTATCAAATGAATGAGCTCCTAACCTTGCTCTTCCCACTTGATACATACTTTTAGCCAATGTCCTTTCTAACTTTTTATTCATCTACTAATGGGTCTGGTGGATTACGCATCAGGCTGCAGATTGCAGGGTCAGCAAAGTCAACCTACTGGGAGAAAGTTGAGGCTTCTTGTTCCTCTCAAGACTTACAGCCTCAGAAACCCACAGAGGCCGTGGAACTTACTGTGGCCAATAGGGTCACAAGACTCAGAACTGACGTGGTGGCAGTGAGTTTTAGTTTTGAATGTCTGTAATATAAGCATACATACATGAACTCATAGCCAGGTGATGATTCTTGGCCTGGCATTCAAAAATGCGAAACCCAAATAGCCAATTTGTATAGCTGTGTTTTCTAGCTATAACATCCAGAATGTTCCCTTCTGTAAAATAGAGAAGGTACACTAGTTAAAAATAAGCCTTATCACCACCATCCCCAATAAAAGGAAACACTTCCATTTCTTTTAAACCACTCCTCTCATTTCATTTGTCTGCTTTTCGATCAGACAAGTCTGGTGTTGCCATTCTGTCTGTTGTGTCAGTTATAATAGTTTTCTTTTGGGCAAGCGGCTGAGCATGAGGGGAGAGTACATCTACTCACGTAAAGGAACCTGATATTTCTTGCAGCATTATTTCTAAAGCCCAAGCATTTTGCACATCATTTCATTCTGTGACAACTTTGTGAGATCTAGATGAATGAAGGCTATACACCTGGTCTTTGAATTTGAAATCAGACCTGAGTATCATTTTTTGTATTATACCATACCAACATGATGGATGTGTTGTTTTAAATGGGACCGGGTTCTGCATGTAAGTCACATACACCAAAAATCTTTTACCTGATTCCATCTATGAAGTATAACTCGTCTTTCCAAAATAATTGTCTGTAGTATAGAATGGTATAGAATCCACTTACATCACAATGAAAGGTGGCCCTTATGTCTTAAGTGCAAAAAATGGGCATAAGTGAAAATTATCATAGTCTAATATTAAGAATAGGATGGTAATTTTCTCCCCCTCCAGAAAAAGTCACTTGAAAGCAAATTTAATGAAAGACCAGTATCATCACAGTGGGATGATGCAGAGAGATATTAAAAGCCAAATTTCAGTGGCTGCCATGGTGATGCTAACTCCCGATACACCCTGTGGAGAGTTACACACCTTTCATGGGGTCTCCAAGAAGTCGATGGCCAAACCTTTCTTCCAAAGCCTCTCTGGGTGGGTAAGCCAGTAAAGTGTAGTTTGGTGTCTCTTGGGGACTCGGTAATTGTTGACTGTTACACAGTGGTTAATTTTAAATATCCAATTTGGAATAGTAATAAGGAAGAAGCCTCTTTTTTTTCTCGAGCTACAGAGTAAATATATTATGTTTAGTGAATATGTTCCATCTTTTTTATCCTATAAACAGGAAGCACAGTCCTATGCAGATGATAACAGTTTATTATTCATGGAAACATCAGCGAAAACATCAATGAATGTAAATGAAATATTTATGGCAATAGGTAAGAGTAACTTGTTTTCAAATGATAAACACAACAAAACAAGGGACACATTTCATTTGATTTTTTTAAGTGAAGTAGGTAAGTCAAATCATTCACTATTCTAACCTTTTAAAAGTGTGTGGTCCACTGCAGCCCACTGGGTTGGAGGTTGAAATCCAGCAGCACTCTCCAGGAGCAAGACTGGGCCTCCTATTCCCACCACCAGGGGACAGTGATGCCAAAAAAAAAAAGTGAACTGCACCTCAAAAAAAAAAAATTTTTTTTTAAAGTGTGTGGTCCAGTGACCTTGATTACATTCACCATGTTGTGCAACCATCACTACTATCCATTTTCACTGACTTTTCATCCTATAAAGCTAGTGTTCATTACATACAGTCACCTCATTTCCCTTTCCGGCAGTGCCTGGTAACCCCTAACATTTGTCTGTGTACATTTGGACTTTTTTGGTCGATCTGTAATTTTACTGAGCATGATTTCATGTTTGCTCAATGGAGTAGCATATAGGAGAATTTTTTAAATTCTTATGTGAAAGATAAGTCTATCTTGACTAATTACAATTTATCCAGTCACCTGTTTATGGACAGTTGGGGTGACAAAATGTTGTTCCTAGGACTTTCATGCTGATCCTACTATTTTAGGTTCCTTATACCTGGAAACACTTTGTTAATAATACTCTTAAGTATAAGAGATCTTTACAGTTAGGTTGTAGTAACTTTAAGTTATCTTCTTTGAGTTGAAAGTGTTGACTTTGAAATCTAATGGTTTAAGCAGATTTTCTGAAAGTTTAGTGGAAGAATTGGAATAAATTTTTTCTACTTGGTTATACTTTTATATAATAGAAAGACAAAATTCAAAGCAGTATTTTTTTAATACAATATGTTGATGTGGTAAGATTTCTTTCTCACTGATCAGTAACGTTTTTATCTGTTCTTTGAGCCAAACAAATTAAAAATTTATTTTCAAAATTTTGAAATTAAACGGATTACTGAAAGATTTAACTGAAAAATGCATAATGGGTAAGTGTACAGATTGACAAATTATTTTAATGCAAGCATTGTAATGATGGCACTCTGTCCAATCTGGGAGAAACTGTTGTGTCCGCTTCTCCAGAGCTCCTTGGAGATCTCTGAATGGTATGCCTTCCCGATGTGTGCTTGCTTCTCCACTGAATATTAGGCTGACTGCCTTTATATCCCAAATGTGACCAAGCGAAGATCCACCCTGTGCTTGGGCTGTCTCTTTATTACAAGAAAGAAGCCCCAGTCACAAGACACCTTTTGAGGGAAGAGGGGCAACCCATAAGAGGAAGTAAATAGAATTAATAAACTGCAATTACTGCTGAACAGATAGCAAGTATTTTTTTCTGTTGATTTTCACAGTAAAAATATAGGCAAGTGTTTAAAAGTTCCTTTTAGTTTACATAACTAAAGAGCTTTGGCAGAGGAAGAGATTGTCAACCTCACACCCTAATTATAGTGCTATATGTAATGTTAGCCCACTCTTAATCCTGCGTACCAGTATTCATCACTTACTGGGGTTTGCTTGGAAGTGTATCATTCCAGTACCACTCTGTCTTTCCTAGAGCGATTCTGAGAGAAGAGGCTTAAGGTGAAGGCTTTTTTGCCAATGTTTAGTGCTAACGTCTCTGCCACATTGTCCAGCACCTAGCATCCAAAAAGGTGATTGTTGCTAATGTGAAATAGAGAATGCCTCCAAAGTTGAGGAACAGAGTAGGCTGGCTTGCCACTTTTATAATCAGCGCTCTTAGAGATCATTGCTATTACACTACTCGCAAAAATAAATCCAACATACTGAAGGTACTTAGGATCAAAGTAGAGTACACCCAGCAGATAAATTTTAATGACTGAGGAGACTAGTGAACAGCCAACAAAGTTTTGTAGAGCTTTGCACAGCTGAATCTGGTAACCAGGCTCATTCAAGATTGAGATCCTTTAAGATCAAGTGCATACATTAGGCATAACCACTGATGAAATAGATGAGAATCTTGGTCCTAAAAGGGTAAAATAGTAGATATTTGAGGGATGGGAGAAAGGCAAGAGGAATCCAGGAAGGGAGTAGGAGATACCATGTGTCATAATATTGAGTGGCAGCCATGCTACAAAGGAGGAGATTGGTGATGGCAGTGGTTTATATATGGTATCTGTTTATATCATGATTTGTTCTGAAAAGTATTTATGGCAGGCTAGATATCTTTCTAAACCTTCTCATTAGCCATTATCTTTCGAGCAACTTAGCATTAAAAAAAAGAAGAACATTGTGTTCATTTAAGAACTATCTGTATGGGACTATTCATTTTAAAAAATAACTTATGGAGAGCAAGTTGACAGCACCAAGTTAAAAACTTGGTTAGGGACCCTAGAGGACAAGGGTATATTAATAGAGGAGGAAAACTCAATAGGAGGCGAAAATGGGTGCATTGCTAGCGGATTGTAATCACTGTCACTAAACAGTACATGTAGAACCTACTGAATTGCTGAATGTATTTTCCACAACACCAAAATAAATAACTTTTAAAAAGATAATGGTGAATTAATAGAGGAATGTAGAGAATCAATTTAAAGTGAAGTTTGCATCATGAGAACATGAAACTTTGGTTTACATAAAGTGAAAACAAAGATGTCTTTAACTTAGATATTTAAAATTGAAACATTAATGGTTCGTCAAATAAAGTACAACTTTTCTGATAGTCTGAATAAGCAGTGTGTCTGTAAAAATAAGTCCTTACAGCTCTAATCAAGTTCATATTCAACCGAGCCTCTAACTGGCCCCCTTCAATACACATCCCAAAATCAAACTATCTACATGCAACAGCTAGTGTGTTGGCCTGTAAATACAGCTACTTAGTCAACATTTGAGGAGAACGAGTATAAGTAATATACTTTGAGGTGACCTAATAGTACAGAAAGGCTATTTTATACAATCAGATGAGAGTTTTAATGTATTCTAATTTTATTTATTTTTGGTGATTTGTCTGCCAGCTAAAAAGTTGCCAAAGAATGAACCACAGAATCCAGGAGCCAACTCTGCCAGAGGAAGAGGAGTAGACCTTACTGAACCCACACAGCCAACAAGGAGTCAGTGTTGTAGTAACTAAAGCTCTAACCTGAACTAGTTGGAATATTCTTCTGCTTCCTAAATGTTAACAATGGAATTGGAGCATTTAACCAGCCCAGTATGACTTCCAAAAAGAAGAGACTTATGATAGTCAAGTTTCTAATACAGAATTATTTTAAGTGTTTTGAACTTAATTTTTAATAACATGCATGTGTCCCTCTGAGTGATGTTTCAGCAATAGAAGGGGAAAGAAAGAGCTGTGTGTACACTTGTTTTGTTAGAAGATGATGGGGGATCATTTCCTATCAGTGGGGACAAAAAGATAGAGAACTGTCTGTACCCACAATCAGCCAGTTCTTACAAACTGGTGCTGTACAGTAGTCTTGGAGAAAGATTTGGACCTTAACTAATTTGGGCTTTCAAAAAAAAAAAATCTCCTTTGAGGAGACTCTTAAGATACTTACGCTTAGCTACAGTATTCAGGCAAACGATAACTTCTCCTGGTATCTGTATTTAAAGTACACATTCCACGATTTCATACATTTAGCCCCACAGCTTGTGGAGAAAGTCCACACTGATGGTATACTGTGCAAAAGTTAAAATCTGTCTTTTCTTAAACGGTGGTTAAGAAAGGTCAAATGTGACCCATCTTGTTAGAGAAACATAAGAGCCGATAAATGCAGCGTGATGGATAGTGATCCCGATAAATGCAGCGTGATGGATAGTGTTCCCGTCAAACATGTGAGCCCTTCAACAGAAAGGAAACAGACCAGGTGTCTGTGATTTCCGTGTAATCACTGCTGGCCATTGACATGGGTGGTTTTGTCTGAGGGCAGGGAGGGAGCTTGTTCCCATTGGATATAATATAGGCAATGCACTAACAATTATGTACATTCAAACTTGATTATTTTAAATTCAGTCTTCAGCTGTACTGTAAATAGGGTACCGCATTGTAGCCTCCATATATGTTGAATACTTTTCTGTAATATTTAAGAGTTGCTTACAAGTATACAAATGTACAGTTACTAAAACAGCTAATTATTTCCTTCTCTTTCCCCTTTCAATGGAAGGGGCTTCAGTTGCTCCTACATTGCTTAAACCATAATAAACAATGTATCTGTAAGTTGTAACATAAGCATTGCAATGTTAGTAAAAACTTTCAGCCAGCCTTGTTTTCCAAAGTTCCTTTTATTTTGATCAATTCAGTATGTTGCACTAATTCTTTTAGTTATTTTCATTGTATGAAAGCTACCATGTGTCAGAGATGATTTAATCTATTTAAGCGATGAACTGCTAGCAGAACTTGTACATTTACAGTAATTCAGAATTAGTAAGGACAACAGTTCACCAGTGTTTAGTTTTCTATTGAGGTGCTCAGGTTTGAATAAAGTGGTATAAACAGCAAGTATTGTTTCTTTTCTCATTCTTGGCAGGAAACAATGAGCATGCATACGCATGATTATGTAACTTTAAAATCTGCTTTTATATTTTCATTGCTCTGTTCCTAAACATGTATCCTAATACCTGGTTCATTGCAGACTTTTCCTTGATAAGCAGAACATTATATAAGCTGATACTCGCTTCCACTGAGAAGTATTACCATGACTGTAATGTTGTCTCTGGAGCCAGCTGCTAATGCAGCATTTACAAGCTCATGGCTAACATACTTAGCTGCACTTTCATAGAAAGCATTAATTTCTGTTTCTGTTAACTTATTTGGATCTCTTCTCACACCATGTGCACTGATATGTCCACCTTTAGTCAATCCTGCTAGAGATAGTTCTGAATTTTCAAGGTTACAGATGGAACTCTGAAAAGTTTGTGAACTGATTGTTGACAGCTGTTCTTTAGAAAAAGAATTAAATTGGTACAATACGTGGATACTGCTTTCTGGTTCCATAGTACTTATTTTACTGAGTTTCACAGAGGAAATTTTGCTTTGTACCGTCAGGTAGTTTTCCTTATATGTATGAAGGATTGTCATTGTCAATGTAATAACTTCCTTTTTATCGAGAACTTCCCAAAGTCCATTAGTCGCTAGGATAATGAATTGGCATAAGTCATCAATAGGAACTGAGATCGTTTGAGGTGCTGGAATGAGGGATTTTTTCAGTTTGAAGTTTCCGTGAAATCCAAGGCCTCTTGTGGTTTTCGTTTGCCCTTCCAGGAGCCCGGTGGGTTCGTTGGAGTCAATGACAGCTCCCATCTCAAGTACTCTTCTTCTTTCCAGTACGTTGTGCGTTGTGTGCTCTTTGGTTAGGCAAAATCCCTTCCCGTTTCTGCATAAGACTGCTTGCACATTCCCTAAAAGATTTTTAAGAAGAAAGTTTTATCCTAAAAATATAATAACCAATTCTATCAGTATGCTTTTAACTTTATCAGTTCTATTTTTCATTGTATAAGCAGAAGCAGGGTGTCTAATATAGAACCAACGCATTGACCATCAAATGAATTCCAACTAGGTTTCTAAGACGAAAATTTTATTGGAACAGATAAACTCACCATTCAATCACTGAGCAGACCTTGGGTTTGAACTTCTGACTTTGCCAAAAGCAGTCCAACACTTACCTGACAGCCCCACCAGGACTCTAACTAAAGTGTGAGATATGAAAAGTTGAAATTAAAAAAAAATTAACTTTCAAAATAGTTTTCTTTAGTTGAAATGACACTTTTATAACTAGCATATATATATAGATATTTATGTGTCAGAGTACATAAATACAAAGGTTTGAATAAAAGCTTGTCAAAAAGAACAAAACATTTTAAAAGTAACCACGTTATCACTGGTAAAAGTTGAAATCTGAACATAGTTTGGTCATTAGTGATGGAAAAATTAGAATTATCACTGTTAAGCCAGCTGTTAGACTCCTATAATGTATGGTTAAAATTACATGGATTTTCACTTGAATTAATTTTTGGATTAAAAATAATGTATCAATCTTGTATTAAATGAATACTAGCTAGTTAACTTGAAATTAAATCCTTTAGTTGAAAACTGAAATTTCAAGTTGTAATTTGTTCTTTGCTCAAGTCTGGTGTATGCTCCATTGAAGTTTCAAAAGAAAATCCGAATAATGCTTTCAATAATTGAGTACTCATCGTATTACTTAAGCTATCTTTGTTTTTGGTTGGTTTTTCTTTTTTGTTGTTGTTGTTTTTTTAAATGCTTTAGTTGGTTAGGAAAAACTTCCTATTTTTATTAATATAACTATGTTCCATTGCAGGCAGTAGTCTTTTTTGATGTAGAATTATTTGTCTTTTGAAGAATGGAGTTAGTGATGTTTAACTACTAACAATCAGTGTATTTTAGAACTAAAGTTACATTAGATACATAGACTATAACCAGTTTCAAAGGTGTTGTAACTGAAATCAAAACCACCAAATTTTTGTAAGTAAAGGAATCCAGGTTAGAGCAGAGGTCCACACAACTACAGTGATTCAGAAAGGATAAAAATTTGGTGAAGCACAGATATTAATATTATTTTAGACGGGTTGTGACCCAACAACATTTAGCCGGAAATTTTTGGAAAACAACTGTGTAAGTGGTAGTCCCAAAACTACATGACTGCTCATGTTTTATTTTGTAAAATACCTTTAACATTTTTGCTGGGTTTCCCGTTGCTACTGCACACCTTTATGGAATTCAATTACCAATAAGGTAAATTGTGAATTGTTGTACAAAGACACAATATAAAGCCTCTTTAAGAAAATGCTATATGCCTGTGTGTATGCATATGAATAGTGCAACCACAGTTCTGAAGACCCAGGGCATGTACTTTGGCTCTGAGAATAATCAAACCCATTGACTTGCTAAATAGATTTGCATATGGCAAGTCAATGGCTGATTGAGCAAAAAGAAGACATTGTTTCACAGATGTTTAATTTTTTGTTGTTAATATGTTGCAGTGGATGGATGGGAACTGTCATTTTGATTCAGTTATCACTCTAAAAGCATGATCAGTGTAGCTTTTTTAAGTATTTGCTATTTATTTTTTTCCAGTGTAAAAACAAAAGCCACAGCCATCAAATCAATTCCAATTCAGTGGCCCTGTAGTACAGAGCAGAGCTACCCCTTTAGGTTTCCAAGGTTATAAAATCTTTTTTTTTTCAATGACTTTATTGGGGGCTCTTACAGCTCTTATTACATTAAATGCATCTTTCGTATCAAGCGTATAAAAGATGTTACCATCTTCATTTCCAAATATTTTCTACTTGAGCCCGATTATAAATCTCTATAGGAGTAGAAAGCCACCTCTTCCAAGGAGCGGCTCGTAGATTTGAGTTGCTGGCATTGTGGTCAACTACCCAATGTGTAGCCTACTACGCCTCCAGATTTGTGGAGAGTAGAAAATGGCATTTTTGCTTACTTTACTGCTACTAAATACCCCTCTGATAAGAGTCACTAGGAGACATTAAATCCTAGTTGAGTTCTTTATTATCACTGGCTTGTCTGACAAAATCTCTTAGTATAATTTATCACTTTAAAAAAGAGACAGCTCGGGCTGAGCCCTGGTGGCGTAGTGGTTGTGTGCGGAACTGCGGCCCACTGGGACGGAGGTTCAATTTCAGCAGTGGGGCTGGGCCTCCTACTCCCACCACCAGAGGGCAGTGATGCCTAAAAAAAAAAAAAAAAAAAGACAGCTCGAGTCTGACCCCAATCCAAACTACATGACCTTCTCTTCTACCCCCAGAAGAATTCCCTGTAGAGGACAGCATGGAGATACAGCTCAGGGAGAGAGGTGCATCTGATCACAGGAGCAAACAGGGAAGGGAACACATCCTGGCCTATCAGTTCCTAAGGACGATATTCCTGCTCAGAGCAGCCAATGCACAGAGAACAGTAGGGCCAGTCCCACCACAAGACAAGACAAGACATCCCTCACTGACCAGTAGCGCTGCGGGGGACAACAGTGTGCCCGATCTGACCCCACCACACCAGGGCAAAACGCCAATAATGAGAGGAGCAGTACCAGGAGGCTAAGAGGAAGGTGGGGGGATAAAGGGGAAACCGATGATCTACATGTAAATCCCAATGATCTACATAGAACCCTCTCCAAGGGGGATGGACAACAGAAACGTAGGTGTGGGAGACATCGGACTTAAGTAGAAAGAATGTTTTGAGAGTGATGATGGCAACATGTACAAATGGATGGATGGATTGTAATAACAGCTATGTGAGCACCCAAAAAATGATTTAAAAAAAACTGATGGCAGCAATTGTACTATTAAGCTTGATCCTAATTGAATTGATTGTTATTTCTGTAAGCGCTCCCACCCAATAAAAAAATAAAACAAGACATTGAAGTAGTAAGTACCATGTATACTTGAGGATAAACCCAAGTTTTTCAGCACATTTTTATGCAGTTCTTGTAGTAAAATTAGGTGCCTCTGAAGGTGGAGCAGAAAGGGGGAACTAATTGCAAGGATCTACATATAGCCTCCTCCCTGGGGTACAGACAACAGGGAAGTGGATGAAGGGACACATCCGACAGTGGACGATATGACAAAATAATGACAATTTGTAAATTGCTAAGGTTTCGTGGGGCAGTGGGGAGGGAGGGGAAATATGAAGAGCTGATGCCTGGGCCTAAGTAGGAGGAGGATGTTCCAAAATGATGATGGCAACAAATGTGCAAATGTGGACTGCATACAATTGATGTACATATTGATCGTGATAAGAGTTGTGTGAGCTCCCAATAAAATGATTTTTTAAAAAATTAGGTGCCTTGGCTGACATTCAGGTCAGCTTGTACTTGAGTATATATGGTATATATTAGTATACCTAAAATCAATAAAGGTCAGATTTGTAATACTGGGGGGGCGGGTTGGCCCAACTACAACTTCAAAGTGGTCTACAATTTCACGTATGAATGACTAGTCAAACTTGGGGTAGGGGGAGAACAAACTGGAGACATAGCTAGAGTTTCTCAATTACATATGAATATCATCCTGGTCAGGGTGATTCCAATTCAGACTTAACCTGTAGGAGTAAACTGCCCCATGGTGTCTCCAAGGCTGTAATCTGTATGGACAGAGACTGTCTCTTCTGCAATGCAGAGCTGCTGGTGGGTTCATCTTAAAGGTGAAAGCTGAAAAACTGCCACCGGGGACCCTATTCACCCTGAAAGTGCAGGATAACTGATGAAGGCCTCGCAAGAGTACTAACCCTCAAGTCTATTCCAGTTACGAGACAGCAGGACAGTAGAACTATCACTGCTGAATTTCTGAAGCTGTTAATCTTTATGGGAGCAGAAAGCCTTTTATTTCTCCCTTGGAGCCATTGGTGGGATCAGATGGCTTACCTCAGAGTTCGCACAGCGTGGAACCCACTCCAACACAAGAGCTCATACATCTACTGGTAGTAGGCCTGATAAGGGGGTAGGGTGGCGAGAAGGGGGGCAGAATTAAATTGGCTTCCTGAGATTGAGCTTGCTGAAAATGGGGTGTTGCATGTGTACATCGAAAGAAGTCAGCAAGTGAGTTATAAGAGAGCGCACGGACAGGGAAAACATCTTTAGCAATGAGACATCGGTCAAAGGCCTTATTACTAAATCTACAATACCCTGATAGCTTCCAAAAAGAACAAACTAACTTCCCACTGAGGAGGTAGGCGAAGGACCTGAACAGAAGTTTCACAGAGACGAAAATCTGAATGACCAATAAACATATGAGTAAGCTATGAACAAATGAATATGTAAAACATGAATCTACTGACATAAGCTTAAAAAAATGCAAAGGGGTCAGAGGGAAAAAGCCACTGTGTACAGAAATTCCTGGGGGGAGGCCCAGGTAGGATGGCAGGAGCCAGACCAAATCCAGGGCTACATATGATAGCCAACTGAGGGGGGCAGGGAAGGAGATAGTGATGTGTAGAGGGGGCATGGGGTACTAACCCAACCAAGGGGAGTGTATTGTTTATATCTCCACAAGAAGAGGGACCAAACTTAAAGCCGGTGTTCCAGGGTGTGAGTTCAGCATGATGGCTTAGAGCGGGTAGCCAGTGGACGTATCTGAGGCCCCAATCCCACTCCCAACTACATGGACAACTGCCTCTCCTTGACCACATGAGAACAAAGGAAAGGACAGAAGAGAGTGGAGTGAATCCTGGCCCACTGATCCTTGAGGTCGATATCCCTACTCAGAACAGCCAGTGCACAGAGAGGACCGTCTGGTCTGTCCCACTATGAAACACCTTCGCTGACCCAAGGCCCTATAGGGAAAATAATGGAGAAGCAGGGTCAGGATTGTGTCTTCTGTGACCCCAAGACACCAAGGAAAACACTAAAGGTGTGCAGCAGAGCATGGAGTTCCCAAGGGTATATTTTGGTGCCAGGGTGTGGCATCCCATCGGACTCAACCAGAGGACACTCAGAGGTCAGCGAACATACCTTGAACTATTTACAGGTTTTTATTTTGTTATTATGATTTTAATTTTTTTATTTATATATTTTTTCTGGGCATTGGTTTTTTTTTTGACATTGGGAGTTTTTTTGTCATTGTTTTGTTTTCTTTGGTTGCTTCATCTTATGATGTCTTGGGGGATGTTGTATATATTATTATCTCTGCAAGTCTATCTAGATAAGATAGGCTAGATGAACAGTCTGCAGGAGAAAGCAATAGGACTGATGGTTTGGGAGGCACATGGGAGATGGGTAGGTGGGGGAAAGGAGGTGGTGTTGACCAACCCAGGGATAAAGGAACAAGTGATTCCAAATCAGTGACAAGGTGGGTGTGAACCTGATAGGGATTGATCAAGAATAATGTAACAGAGAGAAATTACTGAAAGTCAAATGTAGGCTGAGTATGACAGTGGGACAAGAGAAAAGTAAAAGGAAATAGAGGAAAGAACTGAACTCGGGGAGGGGGAGGTTAGGTAAAGGACATTTATGGAGGTCTAAAGGACATTTATGGAGGCATGTACACAGTAAATTTATATATATATATGATTATGGGTAAATAGATCTACATGCTTATAGGGTTAGTATTAAGACAGCAGATGGGCATTGGAACTCCAGTACTTCCTCAAGTTCCTCACTTAGAAGCAACAAAGCCCACGTGGAAGAAGCATACCAGCCTGTGTGACCGTGAGGTGTCAAGAGATCAGGTATCAGGCATCAAAGAACTAAAACTTATATCATTATAAATGAGAGGGAGTACAGATCGGGGGCCCAAAGACCATCAGTAGGTGAAGCGACAGCCCCTTACAGAAGGGTCGCAGGGAGGAGATGAGCCAGTCAAGGTACAGTGTAACAACAATGAAATCTGCAACTTTCCTCTAGTTCTTTTTTTTTTTTTTTGGGGGGGGGGGGGAGGGGCATCACTGCCCTCAGGTGGCGGGAGTAGGAGGCCCAGGCTTTGGTCCATGGAGCTGGAATTGAACCTCCATCCCAGTGGGCTGCAGTCCCGCGCACAACCACTATGCCACCAGGGCTCAGCCCCTTTCCTCTAGTTCTTAAATGCTTCCTATACCCCACTATCATGATCCTAATTCTAACTTGCAAATCTGGCTAGACCAGGGTGTGGTAGTCATGTACTCATGCGAATTTCATGATTGGGAGTGTAGGGGTGGGGCCTGGCCTGTCAATCTAAAGATAGCCAATTAGAACTCTGTGTGGGCATGGCTTTCTCTGAGAATTCTGGGAAATCTCACAATATTTCTCCCTGGGGAAGTGAGAGACTATTGACTCAGTCACTGGGAGATGCACTACTGACAAGAGTCAGAAGGGAGTGGTTGAGTCTCTTGGAGATGCTCTACTGACAAGATGTCAGCATAGACTGAGTCCTAGGAACTGGAGGAGCTGGAGGAGAAATCACAGAGGTTTACCCTCATGGGACCAGACCTCTGGGGCCGGAGAAGCCATGTGTAGACTCCTGCCAGTCCTGAGATGCTCGGGAAGCCACAGGGAGACTCCTGTCAGTGCTGAGGTGTTTCTACCACTACTGGATACACAAGACATTGCTCCCACTGGCCTGTGAGTGTCCTGGCGTCATTACATGTGCTTCATGAGTTTGAAGAGGACTTATGGATTGATATTGGACATATGGGCTAATATTGGACTTATGGGCTTGAACTGAACGGGGATGAGATGCTTTCCTAATCTTCCATTCCTCTTGTATATAAACCTCTTCCTTATATACATGTGCATGTTTATGAATTTGTTTCTCTAGTCCACCCGGACTAATACACAGAGGATGTACACTGGTGCAGATAGGAGCTGGAAACATGAGGAATCCCTTTTCAGAAAAGACCCCTTCAGGACCGGTGGTGAGAATGGTGGTACTGGGAGGGTGGAGCATCTATAATATGACAAAATAATGATAATTTGTAAATCATCAAGGGTTCATGAGGAAGCGGGAAAGGGGAAGGAGGGGAAATATGAGGAGCTAATACTGTTAGGTAGTTGACTAGTCTAGGGAAAGGGTACGTTTATTATGCATGCTCAGAGTTCCAGGTTTTAGGCCAGAAGAGCTTCACCTGGAGTGGCTCATTTAGGTCAGGTGAATTCAATTAAGCCAATGGGATTGACCAGAGTCATCAATCCCCCTGCAGGCCAAAAGACTGAAAAGACAGGA